>JADLZK010000825.1:0-270988 GCA_015847255.1 Hyparrhenia diplandra | reverse complement strand
TAAATAAACTCCCTAGAATCTTTTGCGTCCATTTAATACATTTTTATTATATTCCGTGATTCCACTTGTTCACGTGTCTTTTGTTGAATGTAACCTGTCCTCATAACAAGGGTAGTCAAATCATGTTGTAGTTGTAGAAAACTGTGGTCGCCCTTCAAATCCAGTTGCTGACTAAAGATCATTCAGTTCAGTGTTCCTAGCGTCGTTCAGTTTAGGTTAACTGCTGGTGTTGATGACCAATATTATATGGCTACCTTACTGGGCTTGGACACGTGGTTGCTTGACTTTTGTCAGCATGATGCCTTGATTAAATGTTTGCTAGTGTTTTCCAACAGGTACCGAGCATTATTCCAGCTCACTGAATGATTCCCTGAATGTGTTTTGCAGTCTATGGACAACTCGAGGAACCGAAAGCTACAGTGAAGAGCCTTACTTACGCCAGATGATGGAAGGGAGATACTTGAGAATGTTTGTGGTGACGTATTATATCAACAAAATGTAGAACATGATTCCGTAGCTGCGAGAGCTTCCCCGCAAATGCAAAACAGCCTGCTCAGCTGGCAAGCTAGGCACCCGCTGGGATCTCATTAGTAGGAAATTTACATGATCTGTTGGATGGGAAACATGTACTAGCGACTATCGTTGCATCCCCATATATAGAAACATAGGTTTGTTTTCCTCGCTTTGTTTCAAAGCTGAGGCATACTTGTATCCATGTCCAGTGACTTAGCGATAAGGAGGTTATCAGATTAATAGTACATGTATGCCAAAGAGCGCCAGCAGCGATGCTTATGTATAGGACTCTGGATGGGCTATGATTTGTTCTGTAAATCACTGCCGTGATTTCAGACGGTAATCCCTGAATAAAACGGCCTTTGGCTTGTCAAAGCTTCCACTTGTTGCCTTGAACGTCAGCGAAGGTAACCTATCGATCTTGACACTTTTTGTAGCCGCTTGTTTCGAGCTCCCTCACCTGCCTGCTGTTTCTGCCTCAAAATGAAGGGGCCTGGAATTTCAGGGAGCGGGTTGGGGGTGGATGCGACGAGAAGAGAAATTGCGCGGTGCGTTATGCACAGTGAGCGATTCGTGAACGGATGACGAAGCATTATATTGACCCTGTTTTGAATACGTGATGTCTTGAGCTTCCAATTTATGTAGGGCCGGCCTTTTTGACTGCATTTATGTCCAAGTCATGAATCCTCCATGTGTGTTGCCAAAGGAGTCCTAGGACAGTCAAAACGCGGCACTCTACAGGTTTTTAAGTTCAAACTTCATGGGAGGGCAAATTTTAAGCGTGGTTGATCTCGCCAGTCGGTCGCGTGTCTAGCGGTAGTTAGGCGGGGCAAATCACTACGTCATATTTTAGATAATAACATGCCTTCAACAATATGCCTAGTATTTAACTTTGATCCAGTTCAGTATGCCTTTGACACTTCGAAACATTGTTCCATTAGTATTTGCAATTAGTAACTCAATGAGATGTAGGCAATTATTTAATTCAATACAATATACTCATACTGAACAGACTATAATTCTAGCACTATAATGGGACCATCATACTTAAGTAGTCCACATCTCTTGAAGGGAGCTCATCATTCAGGACTATGTACTTTCACTTTCTGCTTGACTATGTACATTTCTTGGTCATGTGTTTTAGTGTTACAAAATTGGAAACCACACACCAATGTCGGATTAAAGAATGGCTATGTAAGAGGCTGGGAAAACACACTAATGTTACAGTTCAGCTTTTACATTGTTCCACATATCCAAGGTGAAGGTTACAGCAGCATTACGTTCCACTTTACTTCCCATATGAATCCCTAGCAGTCTGGAGGGACAAAATATAGCCCGATGTTTGTTCATGGCTTGAAGTTAGTCTCTGGTGCACCTTCTCCACCACTCAATCACCACCGCTTTGTGCTCCCTTCCGAGTAAAGGTAGATGGGCCCTTCTATGCCGAACCTGATTAAGAGAAGGAGTAACAATAAATAATGCATTACATTGATTCCACAAAGAGTTTGGAAGGGGAGAGAACCACATACTCGGACAAAGACTGCCATGAAACCATTTAGCTTGATCTTTATATCCTGGCTTCAATATATGTCCAAGTTGGCCATTGCTAGATCCTGCACGGCCTGCGATGGCACCTTGCGCACCTGCTGCAATATGTGAGTTGGACGTGCTAGCACGCCACTCTCAGCCGCCGTCTTCTGTGCCGCGCGTTTGCCAGAGGGTACGCCATGCTGCATATAAATATGTGGTTTGTGTTTTTAGGATACAACCATCATATATGCATGAGTTTTCAGATAAGGGAGGTCACGAAATGTCAAAGTCTAGTCATTTCTTGTGTAGCAGCGAGATAGGTAAAAATAAATGGATACCTAACAAAAGTCTACAGATAATTGTTAGGTCGCTAGGCAACTTCATGAGACGAGCAGACGAGTGATCCAGGGGATCATTAGGTCATTTCCGAATCATTAGGTAACACAGCGACAGATCACACCAGGGCGGACAGTGCGGGCGACATCGCGCTTCAAATTTGTAAGGTCTGGGCGGGGTCGCGCGGGCGCTCGTCTGAGTTTTGACGTGGGAGATTAGTTTAGTTCCTCAATCATGGCTTTTGCCTTCCATATTAAAGGGCCGCTTGTAATTTTCTTCTTCTTTTCGCACCTTCTAATTTTTGTCGTGCGGAGGAAGACGAGTATCACACCGAGAGAGAGGCGAGTCAAATAATGGTCCTGTTTGGATTAGAGGCACAGTTTAGAGAATTTCAGTTTTGGGCTCTGGCGAGGGATCCAAACGGGATGAGCTTCATATTAGGCTAAATGCGACTAGCCCTCCCAAAATAAGCCAGCATCGATGGGGTGCATATTGGGTAGCTATGGGGCTGGTTTTTAGTTAAGGCCACGTAAAGTTCACTTTTATCTGCTTTTTGAGCTCTAAATAATTAAAAGGTACATTTAGTATCAAACTAGCTGGGATCAGAAACATCTAGAGCGAAATTTAGTTTGGAGCTAGAGCTACGAGCTAAAAACCTTTCTAGCTTTAGCCGGGCTAGAAAGTATCCAAACGAGGCCAATAAAGTCGCACAAATAAGATACTTCTGTTTGTTCTCATGTTGTAGAGATTTTTACGTAATGTCTTTGTAGCTGAAATAGAGTCAAAAGAATCTAAATGGGAATATTCACACATGAAACCATGTTTGAAAACAAGAGCTCAAGTCTTGTGCCTGATATTTGATAGTCCTTTTGTAACTAATATGGTCCTCTGACTAGATGTGCCTATGTTTTGTATTAGTTTTGAAGTTCTACGTGTCTACATTGTCTCAGGTGGGAGGTACACCTTAGTGGTTAATCGACTACAGGTTATTCTAATAAACATCTACACCAGTTATATGAAGGTGTATATATTCATGATTTTGTTCAGTTAAACAAGACAGTTTGCATTATCCGAGTGTGAGCAACTAATTTAAACTCATGGCCACATTCCTTTCCACCTATGCTTTTGTCAGTGATGTTGAATAGAAAATCGGTTGACTCCTGCCACCAAGATGCATGTAAAAGTATCACATTCCATTAACTTTTGGGCTCATTGACTTCTCTATGCTGAACTATGTGTTGCAAATAGCATGCTCTGAAGCACTTCTAGATTCTCATAGCAAGTAACAATAAGGTTTGTGCCAAATTCACTTGGGTTCTTACGCTGGACTGTTTGTTCTGTCATACTTTCAAGAAGTATTTATAGCTGAATTCTGATACTTGTGTACAGGTAAAGGGAATGCTTCAAATCGAGACCTGATGCAATGTTACTTATGGCGCTCCCATTTGAGATTGACTCTGTTGTTTTGTCAATCATGTTGAGGTTTTGAATAGACTTGCATGTATAGATGGTTTATGATATTTTAATGTCTTACGAGTTTTCATTCAGACTTGTCTGCTGACAGCTATAACTACATGTAGTGCTGACTACTGATTTCTATTTTTAATACAACTTTTATTATATTTATGTAGTAACTCATTTGCTGCCCAGAGTGAAAGACAGCTGAGTCCTTAGTTTATTTCTATTTTTCTAGCGCACTTCTTAGTTTCTCTAATAGTTTTATGCTTTGGTAGAAAAGCTAAAGACGAAGCAGGTCGTCGAGCTGTGGCCGCATGCCACTCTTCGTGTGTCGTCAACACCTTGGCTGGTCTCCGGTCAGGTAATAGCTAACAACTTAAAGAAACAGATGTGTTTGCTTGCGAACAGTTCAAGATCAACTCTCCGAAAGGCACTGACTTCTATGTTAAGATTTTGCAGACAGTTCAGAGATCAGCAGATTTGGAGTGCAAGAGGGCAGCCACAGAGTTTCAACACGAAATTTCCATGAAGAAATATGTTGCTTCGGTATGCGAAGACAACTTAACGTTTCTAGAGGTGAGACTACTGTGGTCTTGTACGAAATTTCCATGAAATATGTTTGCTTCAGTATACTCCCAGCTTCTTTTATGAGTACTGAGTACTAATTGTTTCAGTGATGCATAGTGCTATAAAAGATCAGCATGTGCGGTTTTCGCCAGTTGAGCTATCAATTTATGATGAGGTGGGGAACTTCTGGTGATTTATACGAACACAGCCATAATATTTTAAAAGGAGAGAGTTGTGTTTTAAAGATAAATTTGACGTATGTGTAGTGTGTCATGGTGTTCCATTGACGTGTGTCAAGCGATGTTTTGGCTAATGTTTGTAACGATACAACTTGTGTGTATAATATACCTTATTTACAAACTTTGTCTTTTAGTTAAATATAAACTTTGTGATCATTTGATTTTATAATATTACTCTCTCTGTCCCAATAAAACATCAATTCTAAGCTTTTCGAGAATCAGCGATTAGACTTGACTAAATTTATATAGATTATAGTACAAAATTAGTATCAATGGATTCATGGCCAGATATATTTTTATAATAAATTTTGTTTGAGAACATAAATATTAATACTAAGTACTATAAAATTTGTCAAACTTTTTGATCAGAGTTGGCCGTCACGTTCTCATAGTTGCATGTTTTTGGGATGGAAGGAGTATTATCTTACCTTCTTGATCGTGTGTTTTTTAATACAAAAGTTTTTATCCGTAGCAATGCAGGGCGCACTACCCATAAAGAGAAAAAATTGTAGAATACCTATCACTTATGTCCACTTGGGCAAATCGGGCAGGTCGAACAAGTCGACAGCCGGCCGACCTGTTGCCCGGCTCCGCCTGACGCCTTCCTCCACGAAAGGAGCGTGTGCGGATCGGGAGTAGCACGATGCGCTGGGATCACGCGAGCCGGGAGTTTTACGTAACACAAAGCAGGGGATGAATCCTTTTGGTGGAGCTGGGTGGGTTTGCCTGCCCAGAGCCCACGGCAGCCCTGTCGGGAAAACCCCTTGGCCGACCGGACCTTAGTAAACCATGTTTAGATTTTCTTTGAGCGCACTTTTTCTTTTCTTGAAACTACGCCGGCGCGCATACGATGAGGCAAAGAAATGGCGGCGGCCGTTGCCGCCCATCGGATCCGCGCACCCTCGTTACGCGGTCAAAACTTCTCATCTCGCGGCCTGAGCATAGTTGGCCATGCGATGCCCGGCGCGGCGTGGCCGACGCGTGGCGTGTTCTTGCGACGGCTGCGGCCGACGGTGGTAGCGTGCGTGCCGGCCGGCCAGCACCAGGCCGATGCCTGGCGTGTGCGGCCGCGGGCACGCCCGATAAAGAAAGCGGCCCGATTACGGCGGTGTTTAAACTATCAAGCAGCAGCCCAACAACAAAAATAATAGGCTCCCTTGGCCTGCTAAAGGCCCGTAGCCACAAACCCTAACACTACTTGCCCCCCAACTCCCCCACCGGCCGCCACCCGTCTCTTTCCGCGCGAACGCGCGTCGACTCGCGACGCGGACGCGACACCGCCGTCTCCTCTTCCTTCCACCGCTCTCAGCTCGACGCGTTCGCGACACCGCCGCCTCCTCTTCCCTTCCACGGCTCTCAGCTCCAGTCCTCCTCTCCTCTCTCAGTCTCTCACCGCCGCCGGCAGCTCGACCCGCACCACCTGCTCCACCGCCGCCCGGCAGCTCGACCAGGACGGTACCTTCAGCATCGGGTCGTCGTCTACGATCGCGCCGCCGCTCGCCGACTCAGGGCTCCTCGCCGCGCTCCGCTTCGCGCTTCCGCTCCGCGGCGGTTCCCGTGGCTGCCCTGCGCCCCTCCCCCTCGACGTCGGCGCAGCGGGCGGCCGGCACGGCACGGGGAAAACCCGTGGGCCGTGCCCTGCCGGGAGGTGTCGGGGCACGAAAGGCACGGCCGGCACGGCGGCCCGGCGCGGCACGGCGGCGTGCTGGCCCGGCACGGGGCGTGCGCGTGCCGCCGGCCCGGCACGGTATTATCTATAGCCAAACCTCAAGCCTCGCCGTCCCCACGCGCGCTGCGGCGCCCGCGCGCGCCTCCGTTGCCACCCTTTCCCACTCCAGTGACTCCACTACGACCTTTACCACCTACGACCCAGACCGAGACCCCAACCATGAATCCGAATCCCAGAATTACGCTTTGCCTTCTTGTGGCGGCGCAGGCGCTGGTGGCCGCGTCTACTCCGCCATCGCGCTCGCCGACGAGCTACACCACGCTGCCGTCCTCTTGTTCCCTCATTCTTGGCGCCCGCCCCGTCATTAGAGTCCTCGGCTGCCGCTGCGGCCTCCCTACCCGGTGCTCCGCCCCCTCGTCCCGCTGCGCTGCCTCCCCCGCGCGGGATCCTCGCCGCGGCGCTACCTCCGCCGATTCCGCCCGCACGTCCTTGTTTCCCAGGAGGCGCCCTGCGCTACCGGCCTGCCTCGCCGCGCTCGCGCTCGGCCTCCCCTTCGTGATCCAGGACCAGGACGCCTCTCCGGCTCCGGGCCACCCGCCTTCTCGCCCGCCCGCCGCGTTTTCCTCTCGCCTTCAACGCTCCCGTGCGACTCCTCCCAAAACGCAGGTGCGCCGTCTATGGTAACCCCTGTCCGCATGTCCATCCTTAAGTGCAGCGCATCTAAGACAGAGGCGTTGGCGCGCTTCTTCCCGAGCGGGGTTGTTGGGCGAACACGAGGCGCAGGTCGTGCTCGTGCGCTTGTGGAGCGGAGGGGGTCGCCGGAGATCAACGTGGCGGTGCTTCAAGGTGTATTACGAGATGCTGAGGTAAGGATCGGTATTATATGGCAGACTGGGACGGAGACTTCTGCGCGATGGAGAGCCTCGTCAGGGTCCATCGCCGGCTTTTTTTCCGTGAGTTATCTTTGTTTGCTGTTTTCCTCAGCAGCAGCTCGAATTGAATTAACTGGATGGTTAGTTATGTAATTTCAGAGATGCTCTATTCACGCACCCTCACCAAGCCTGTAGATCTTAAGATTGATAAAGTCACTACAAGTCACTACGACTTTTTCCCAATCGATGGACACATTGTGTACCCTAGAATGAATTTCATATTTCTTGATTTCTTCTATAATGAATCCAGGAAAATACAAACACCCATATTAAGTCTAGGACTAGAAATATGATGGATATGTTTCACACAAGTGACCTATGTGCCACATTTCTGTATGTGCTCGAAGTTTTTGTACATTCTCAAAAGAAGGCATTGAGAGTTAGGTGTGATCATGAGAATAATTCGGTGAGCAAAATGATAGATATGTCGCCTTTTTTTCCTATAGGTCACACAATTCTACTTGGTTTATTCTAAAAACTTTACAATTTGCTTTGTTCATTCAGTTGGTCCCATTGCTTATTTCAATCTGTTTTGCCTGGCGTTTTGTCCTATGTGTGTTAGGCTGATTCACCGCTGACACTTCCAAATGTTCCTTCTTGTGAAGGTTCTTGCATGAATTGGAAATGGCATATGCTGCCTCTGATGTTGTAATTTCTCGGGCTGGTGCAAATGACGTGCACTGAGATATATACCACTGGGGAAACCGTCAATTCTGGTATCATACATCATGTTGATATATTGTTTCTAATTCCTATGTTTTCCTTCATTTTTTTGTCTTGACTAGGTAGATGCCCTCGTGGCGTTACAAAAAAAAAAACTATCACTGTAATACAAATATAAATGTGTATTGTGTTGTTACATAAAACAATACTTCGAACTGATGTCCTGTTAACTCACTTATCCGGCACCAGCATCCAGGCCATCAAACATTGCCTGCAGCCAACGCCATAGGTAGATTTTCCAGCTTCCTACCCCAAACAGGCCATCAACATTGCCTACAGCCAAAGCCATAGGTAGATTTTATATGTTGCTGCCCCAAACCAATACCATGCCTCCTCCATTTTATTCTACTTGCAGACTTCAACCTTTCCTGAAGCTAATAAAAATATAAGCCAGGTGCCTCAAATATATGTCTGCAATAATGGCCCTTATAGCACATTACAAAGATTTGACATTCTTGGGATGGGTCCAACAAGTTCTTTCATGGCCATTCCCAAACCACTTGAATAATATCCATGTAGAACTGTATTTATAAATGCAGATAGAAATTAGTGGTAGGCTCCATTAAAAGGTTCACATCTAGAACTGTATTTTTAATATATAAAGGCTTGATTAGAATTGGAGGTGCTTCAGATATATGGATGTGGCACCTTACACATCGCACGAGAAGCTTTCAGTCTGGTCTCCTGGGCAGCATAGTCAGGGTTGACGAAGTGAAATATTAGGAGTGTTGAGTGGATGTGTATCTACTGCTGAATTTAAGCACATAAGAAGAACTTGAACTGGCAAAAGTTTCGCTAAATTTGAATTTTCTTTGTTTCCTGGAAAATGCTGGAAGTCTTATTATCCACAATTGTGAGCCCCTTCCTGTTAAACAAAGGAAGCAACAGGTGCTCAGTTTAGAAATGGCTCGAGAAGTTTATGCCATCCATTTGACTGAAGGAGAGATTAAAAAAACAGAGATGCACATATGACATATGGCTCAAAAAAGCTTATGCCATCAATATGAATTAAGACTTTCAGATTTCGTCATACAATGCATTTAGTCTACTAAAGAGAGTGAAAGAATGAAACATATAAGATCAGACCATGCAGTACATATGTCACATAGAAAAAGTTCGCATTAATGCTGCACAAACTATAAGAAATAAGAAGCACATATTAAATTAGCATTGCCTTTAGATCACTACATGTGGTTTAACAGAGGCACTATGAGCCCAGGGCCATATCAATAATATTTGCAGTAAAGGAAACTGTGCAAAGCAGAAGCTTTAAATCGGTTTACTCATTATACCTTGATTTCTCACATTTGTATCCACATGCAATTGAAATCAGTTGTAGAAGGTTACTGCAGCAAAGGGTTACTAAGGTTTTGAAATCTCTTCAGGACTACTTAAGGCTTTGATACGCAGTGGAGCATGTATTATTAGTAACTAATAGATACTTAATGGCAGAAAATAAATTTATAATAAATCAATAGTGGCAAATGGCTCCTAGGCACATCAGTGCACCCAAAAACTATTCAGTAGCAATATACATGCATAGCCATGTATTTGATTTGGCTTGGAAAAAAGGGACCCTTGATGCCAAGGAACCACAATCTTGAACCACAAAAAATACATCCTGTTCAAGCACACAATTTACTTTGGGGCTTCTTAGTAGTGAAAAGTACAGAAGTTCTGAACCTACCATCTCTCTGAAAAATAATGGTGTGCATATGAGTCTCTCAACTAATAGGGTTAGAATTTGTGAGTCTCAATCTGCACGTGCACAAACAAACAATCGAGATCAACCCAAGCATCAATTCAAATGGATGGTACGTTGGCATGTATGCTCTAGTGTAACTGAGAAAGTTGAGGTGAATGCATCCTCCAAAGATTTGTTGGTTTCCATGTTGTTTTTGTCCTGATGAACTACAGACAGGGCAGGCCATAAAGGCAAATTTAATTTTCTGACATTTGATGGTGCTGATACAGAGCATAAAAGTTTTTAATCTAGTTCCCGGTATTCGAACTTTCAGGTACACTCATTGGACAACTCTTGGACTGGAATTCCTTTCAGTTTGGTAGGAATCAGATTCTATCTCCTATTTTCACTGTGAACTAATAGCAAAATAATCTGTTTGGATAGGAACTGCGAGTACAAATTCAAAAATTGTTGCTCAAATCCCAGTAAGCAGATAAATGGAACAAGAACTGATGGGATCTGGCTTTCAATTTCAAAATGACAGCAACAAAAACACAATGAAAGTTGAAAACCGACCCCATTACTGCAACTTTGAGACTATTTATACCGAAACCAATACTGATGCTTCTTTTGACGTGCCAGGTCGGAACATCAGTAAAATCCTCTCTACCAATGAAACTAAAAGTTCTTGGCCAAGCAATCTTAATGCTACCATTGGCATGCTCGGGCCTCCACTGTGGGCGACTCATGTATTATCGGGACTTAATGAAGACCGTCGTTGACAGAGTCTTTTCTATAGCCCTGTCTATTTCCAAGATCGGCAAACACGAACTATTAGAGCCGCTTGGAAACTTCATATGAAGCTCTCGGTTGTTTGTAGCCTTGTAGGGCCAAATGGTTAACAATTGAAGCCTAGTGTGACAAGGTTAATTTCAGATTGATGCCACGGGTGGAGGCCCGCATATTCGGATCCGAATCGACCCCTCCTTAATTAGTTACTCCTATGGCTGCGCGTTCCAGTTAAGATCGCCAAATCTTATCGAGGCCGAGCGCATAATCCGCCGTACCTTGGTCGCTTGAATTCGGGTGCGTGTTGCGGTCGGAGCGAAGGCGGCTGGCGAACCCTGGGTCCTCGCGCTCCCTCGCCTTGCCGGTCGCCGGGCGAGGCATGCGGCACATGAGGACCACGGCGAGGGACCGCCGCCCGCGGTGTGGGCTGCGGCGGGGTGTGAAGCGGGGTGTCGGCGTCGGGGGTGCTTGGCGGCGCGGGAGGGGAGAAGCCTTCCACGGCTTTGGCGGGAGGGAGTCACGCGGCCGCGGGGGGGAGGGTGTGTGGAGGCGGGCGGGGGCTTAGCGGCGGGCGTGGTAGGAGCGGGGGCGCGGGGAGGGGAGGCGGGGCGGTGGCGTAGGGGCGGGGCGGAGCGGGGCCGGTTTCTTTCTGGCTGCGACGGCGGGGCGGCGGCGGTTCCTCAGCGAGAGGCCCGGGTGGTATCCACGGGCAGCGAGGGGTGGTTCATGGTGGGTAGCGGAGGGAGCGGGGTGGCCGAGATCGGCGATTTACTTTCATCCTTTTTAGTAGTAAGATGATTAAAGTAATTTGAGTTTTGTGATGATGTAATGCTACTTTTTTGAAAAAGACATACTTTGTTTGTGTAGGGTGGGGAAATCCCATTTACCATCGTCGTAGTGGGAGGGAATTCAGGACGCAAAGAGTGGACCCAAAGTCGGTGAACTCTTGTAAGTCCTTTTGTCACCCGTGTCCCGCTGGATGGTGAGTGGATGGGACGTGTCGCGACAATGGTAAATGGGATCAGGTCATATACACATCGCTGCGTTGTGGAAGCATATTCAATCTCGTGTTGCCGTGTGATGATAGTAAATGGGATCAGGTCATATGGACATCAATGTCGTTGTGGAAGCAATCGAATGTAAAACACATAGCATTTGGTGAAGTGCAACACTAGAAGGGAGCGATGTGGGCGGCGAATGGTACTCAACCTTTGCACTAGAGCGAGACACAAGCATTTGCCATTGGAGGACCGGGGAGACCGCATTATCAGGAAAATGTAGTAGCCTGATGTAGATTGTTGGGGTCTCGATAACTTGTTTAATTTGCATAAAGTATGTTGTTAAATACTATAGGAGGACCACCATTGATGTGGAGGCAACATCGAGAATGCCCTAACTTAGTGGAGGATGTGTGACTAAGCGGGTCGTGCATGAAGCGCACACCAGCAAGCAGCGGCGATCCATAAGTGTCGGTTGTAGAGTGATACTACGCCATGCCCTTTCGTTGAAGAGATCAACATCATTATGGGGGTGTTATTATAAGTTGGCCATCGTCGCGAGAGCGTTTGATGGAGATGCTCAACATGAAGGTGCTTAATGATCTTATGAAGGAGAGCCACAAATTGGATTTGCTCGATTGTCGTGGTCATGATGCGTAGTTGGCGCGGCGGTCCATGTCATCGTCCCAACACGGGCGATGTCGGAAGATCACCATCTTGTTAGCCATGAAGTTGGCGTGCACCCCCTACCTAGTGTGCCAGCGTTCGGCGAAAGATGTTCGGCAGTCAACAAGGGGTATGCCCGTGTTGGTGGATGAGTCGGTAGAGGTGCGTGAGGCGACTAGCAAGGCGAAAGATATGAACACAAGGTCTTTACCCGGCCGGGTCACCATTAGGCGTAAAACCTCGTCCTGCTCATTGTATTGTATTGATTGGTATATGGTTACATGAGTTTTGAGAGGTGGTCCCTACCCCTTTATAGCCTGGGGGTAGTGTTATGAATCCGAACAGGTCGGTTGTATCTAGTCCTGGTTGCTTACAAGAGGAACTTTACATGCAATACGATTGATAGCATACCGTTGGAGATATTCCTTCGCGGTCAAGCATATGTTGTGCTTCCTTGTGGTGGTCGACTCGACTAACCGGTACTGCCAAGCTTGATCTTGCGGTCTGGGTCATCCTGGATGGTGCGGCCCATGATGAGCCGTGAGGGGATAGGGGTTTATCCCCCACGGTGGCCTGCATTAGTGAGGCATTGAAGATCCGCCATAGGAGTGGAGGCGTTGGCGGGGCACCCTACATTCATTGAGGCGTAGGGACAAAGGCAGCAATGGACTAGCGATCACCCGATACCTGCCGGGTCAGGAATAGATTGGTCAAGGGGAGTGGGGAGGGGGGTTACTGATCGGGAGACAAGGCCAATGTTCCTAGAACTGCTGGAAGACCGATCTAGAGCCAGGAACGGGATGGGTGGCAGTGGAGGCCCCATTGCTGGTGCTACTGGCACTGAAGGTGACACATGTAGTGGTAGTAAGGAAGGCAAGCTACCACACAGGGGTGTCAGGCTGCCCTAGTCCCTTGGCGTCGGAGGGGATTGGCCAGCGTGGCACCACGCCAGCGGGCCTGTTGATTGGCAGGGCAGCTGGCAAGACATGCCCAACGAGATGAAGGGGTTGTCATCAAATTCCGCCAAGAAGACTACAGATGCTCAACACCCAAACTCACACTGTCGCTCCAACACTTGAAGAGGGTGGAGCTACCAATGTGAATCCTGCAGCAAGTGGAAACCGATGGGGCTGTTGGAACAGCCTCAAACTGAAAGACATTCTCATGAATACAAGTGACAAAGAGATGGATGCAGCGTGTAGACAAATCCATGCAGCCATTAAAAAAATTTCGGGGCTATAGAATTTAGCGGGAGGTTGGCCAAAAGCTGTAGCGGCGCTATTAGCGGCGCTAATGAGCATCGTGACATGTGCTGCTGGCTGCTATTAGCGCAGCTATTTCGGCAGGGAAGGTTGTAGATATCCCCATTGCTATTGTAGCGAAGAATCACGCGGGGTATGCAGGTCCTTAGAAAAGCCTAAGACATAAAATTCAATAGAACAATTATTGACATGTGTGAATTGGCGACCAGAAAGTAAGTTGTGAACAAGGTTGGGCACAACAAGAATATTGTTCAAAAATAAAACAGAAGTGCCAAACTTGAAGTGCCACGGTTAGATATAGTCAAAGTTTGACCGTTGCCTACAGTGATTAAGGAAGGGGGTACACGGAGGTGAGTGAGGAGCTTACCATCAGTTCATGATATGTGTGAGGAGGTGATGAGGGACAACAAACAGATGGATCATGAACATTCAAGTCCTTTCAAAATAATGTCAAGTCAAACTTGATTTTGATAGTGTTAGAAGAGAAATCTGATTTTACATCTAAAACCAAGAATTCAAATTGAGTTTAGCTCTATGTTTCATGAAGAAATACTTAATTAAGAAAAGTATGATGTCATGGCATGAAGTGGAAGTTGTGTGACGATGCCCGCCTCCCGGGACCAGCGCACGGGACGAAATGCGATCCGTGTCGCACCGGTGACTCCTGCGCATGGGCGTGAAGATCGGCCAAGCGGGACAACGATACGCCGATCGCGATGGGCGTGGCGGTGGTGTGAAGAGCAAGAAGGACCGTGGCGCCCCGCGGACCCGGCCAAACTGTGAACCCGGATGTGAGCTGAGGGGGTAGGGAGCGCCCGGGGAAATCCTCGTAGCCGCGGGGCTGCGGATCATCATGCGATGATAGGCGGCGCCAACAGTGGAGAGTTCGATGCGCCCCGGCGGGGCGCGCGGAGGAGATGCATGCGGCGGGCCGGATGGAGTCGTGCACCGGCCCGCGATGAAGACATCGCAAGCGGCGTGGACCAAGACCGCGCAGGCGTCTTGGATCAAGCGAGGAAGATGAAGCGCCCGCGGTAAGCGATGAATCTGGCGAGACATGACTTGCTGGCTTGCTGCTATGGGCGGATTGCTGTTGCATGCGATGGAAATGAAGATCGAAGATCAATGAGGGCGCCGGGGAGTGGAAATGGATTCTCCGGGAAGCCAGATCAAACCTAGAGCTCTGATACAATGTTAGCTTAATAGAGAATGACACAACTGAATTGATACTATTGAGGCCCAAAAGGGGAGAAGATATAGAGTACAAGTGAGACTCAGTAAAACCCTAAACTAGGAGATTACCCTAGTGCCCTTTGACTATATTATACCTTAACATCTGATACTAGTTGATGCTTGATATCCCTGTTGGCTGTTGCCACATTTCTTAGGTCTTGTTCATGGTCATAGCCTCACAGGCCATGTACATAATGAAGTTTGTTAGTGAAAACAAAAAGTAATTCTGGTACTCTGTGGATTCTAAACATGTTTTTTATGTTACTCAGCACAGAAGTTTTAAGCTGTAAAATGTAAACAAAGTTGCAAGAAGTTACACATGACCTGGAAAAATTATGGACTACTTCACGCATACTGCTTTGTAATAACTAAGTTTTGCTTGTCATTCCTTTGGCATTTTCACATCTTATTCTATGATCAGTTCTAATAGGTGTCTGCTTATCCTTATCGTGTGTGAAATGCAAAAGAATGTCCTCATCGTGTTTAGCTGATCTTTTTTTGAGGCAACATATCCATATGTTCTTTAATGTTTGGTTTGAGTAATGATTGTTAAAATCTAGTCCTATTTCTGAACCTCATCTTGCTATGAAAATACAATGAGTTGCAATCAAAAATTTATCATGACCATAATACAATTAGAAAATAAAAAATTTTCTCCAAATATGTAAAAATCTGTGTATCGTGGGCATTAAGAAGGGAAAAATGAATAGTCAAAACTAGAACATTTGCCCCCTTTACAACCAAACATGACCTGAACCGAAGAACACACACTAGCTAACTGGCTTAGGCACCAGAGGTGAGCATCTTAAAAAATTGTCTAAGAGCTTAGATGGATGCTAGGGTTGGCATCACTAAAGAACAACAGTTGCCTCTACAACAGTTCATGCGCACAGGGACGCAGGTTATCATGGGCACCAAAGTATTAATCCTTAACCACCAGTCACAGTACTTGTCATCTCTGCGAATGGTAGCAACGGCAAAGCCATAGTGACAAAAAGAGGAGAGTCATAGAACTTGTGATCTGCGAATAGTGAAAAGGAGAAACCACACTTGTCTAGAAAAGATAAACCCTGATAGAATATGTTGAATGTTCTTAGCTTCTTTATCAAAAAAAGAGGATGGTATCTGGATGTGGTAACCCTCTGCAGGATAACCTATAGAAAAAAAAGAAATTATACACCAAACATCATCAGTGGCAATATTAATTTATTATGTTGAAGTGGTAAATATACAAAAATTCAGTTCCATATCATTGTAACCTCTCATATCCTCATGGAGCAACTAAAAAGACTTCACATGGCCCATGGGATGCTCAAAGCTGTTCTGCTGTGCGAAAGCTACACTGCTACAATGATGTCTATGTCCTCCCCACAAGCAGTAGGATTGATGATTTCAAGTTAACATAAAAGGTCAACTTACAAACATCACTAGTGTTTTTTAAGGGCCACTTGACCCAGCCTTCTTTAGAGGCTATGTAGGAACCAGGATTGCGCCTGATCTATAGCAGTTCCTCACATCACTAGTTGGTTTACATGCATTTTTAAAAAATATCCCCTTCTACATAAGTATTCATTTTTTACTGAGTTCAGTTATGCAAAAGCTGTTCATTGTTCCATATCTTTCAGATACCATTGCCAACAATTCTGGATCACCACCAAACTAGAAATGCATATATCATGGCTGATATCATGGGAGCAAAGGTCATCACCGAAGATGAACTTGATTCTAGCAGTCTCACATCTGCAGTTGATGAAATTTTGGTATGTGTGGTATCTTACTTCAGTTTCTCATGCTACTGGCCGACATGGTAATGATAAATTCATTGATTATCCTATACCTGAGATCAGAATTGAATATAAAGAGGATGGGTGGCGTGAAAACATGCACCTTGTAATGTTTGTCTGCCATTGATCTCATCATGCTGTAGACATTGCTATGCCTTGTTGGATTGCTGCTAGTAATTCACTTTGTATTGGATTGCCATGATTGGACCATGACTAGTTGGATTGCTTTTTCATTTCTGCAGAGTATATAAAATATGTTCATGTTTTTTTATCTTATAAAGGCGCTCATTCCTGATGATCTTTTCCCCCTTCAGATTGATATTACTGATCTAGTTTTTATTTTACAGGTGATGAAAAATTGATGGCAGACATGTCTCAGAAGGCACCAATTGCAGCCCGACCTAATGCTTCAGCTGATATAATCGCCACATATGTTTCATTGATTGGTGCACCCCTACCCATCATGAAACTTCTTTTTTAGACATCATAAAGAGTTCATGTCATGAAAACATTTTGTATTGTTTTGTTTTGTAGCAACAGCATCTTAGTTCCATTCATTATTTGCTTGAATAATGATGGTGCAGTTTGCGCCCAAAAAGACCCCGAATGGTGCTTCTGAATAGCGTTCAATTGGCTGTTCTTCACATCCAATGGATGGCCTTTTTTCTGCTTTACAATAATAATATGGAGATGTTGTCAACGTTTAAAGTGAGTGTATTTGCTTAACTTTGGGCTGATACCTCTTTTTAAATAGAACTAAAGCCAGAAATTTTCCATTATCTTTAAAAAGTAGCGTTCTATTGGCAGCCACAATTATTAGTGTTGTGTCTTTTTTGTTCGAAGATTTTCAGAAAGTGCAGAAGCTGGCCCCTCTTGCAAATCTTGAAAAACGACCTTGATAAGATGAACACATACCAGATACTGTTCTTGATTAATGTATTCTGTTACAATAATTTTGAGCTACGAAATGAAGGCAAAGTACGATGTTTTGGCTCTTTCTTTTGTACTGACATTCATTTGCTGTTGATTGACTGATAAAATATTTTGTCAGTACATGGCTTGAAAAAGGTTAGAAGGCGGGGCCTAGTGCGAGGTAAGTAGTGTCTCAATACCGCGTTATCGGAAGGTCTCGTGTTTGAGCAGTCCCGCCTCGATATTGCACATGTGCGGGTAAGGCTCGGCACTAAAATACCACTAGGGACCTCGCTAAAATACTCATTATGTTCAATCACATGAAATTCATTCATCATCTACCACGTGATTGTAATTATGAGTCTCTCTTTGAAAGTGTGCCTAAAAAGATACAGGAGTAGAGAGAAGATGGTTTTACACACAAGTAGAACCAGCACATCATTTGAGTGACAACACGAACCCACACAAAGACTATCAAATTAACTTACGAATGAAACTAACGTCACATCATTTGGGTCTTGCACCAAGAAGTTATGATCATATTAGTGTAGACTGCTTGAAGGTCAATAGTCTTCTTCTGACAAGATAATGGTACACCTTCTCATTCAATACATTACCATCTTATTAGTACAGTATTGTTTTACCGCTGAGTAGGGTTCCGTAACAACCAAAGGTTTTTCCTTAGTTCTCCCACCTTTCTATCGGGTCTGATTGATCCTCCTCCCCATCTTGATCGGAGTCCACCTCCCCTATTCGGTGTCACGCTCCGCGATGTCCACGTAAAAATCTCCGCCATGGAGCCGGCCTAATTCTAGCCAATACTTGGTTTTTCGTCAGGGCCATAGTGGTTTTTGTGTGTGGCGTGATCATGGAGTCATGCAATCGCTGATGTGAGTGTGTTGTTGAGAAGATGACGTTGATGTCGATTAATGCTGTTTGGAGTCGGAGAAAAAAATCCATCAAAATAGGGGATCAGGGGAATCGAGCTCGAGAGGGGACCCTCAAAGGTGGGGAGGGTGCTAACAGAGAAGCCCCGTCCTTGCGATGCACTTGAAGCCACTTTGCAGGGGATTTGCGCCCAATGAGAGAGATCAAATCACGAGGATTTGGGTAAGAACCATTTTCTTCTCACTTTTCTTGAAGGATGGGAAGAGGAAGGCTATGGAGGAAGGTCCTTGGATGTTTAAAGCAACAAATCACATTTATGGCTGAATATGATGGGGCGAAGAGAGTACGATTGCCTTCACATCGATCCCGATTTGGAGTAGAGGGTGTCAAAAGCGCCACTTTCGGGTGATGGTTGGTGAAAAGTCTCTCAAGGTTGATCTTGATAGTGATGGTATGGCGTTTGAGAATGTCTCCGAATCAAGATTAGGTTGGACATCCACAACCCAATGATGCGGGGTGTAACTATGTATCTAGAATAGATGGAGAAGAAAGAAAACTATGGTGTCCATGTTGGTATTTCTTAATGCTAAATCACTAAGAGTAGACTTTGATCTACCTGGGATGATTACTTTAGAAATACTACGAGCAGATTCATTGATCATAGAGGTCAATCCGCCAGGCATTTCACGGAGTATTCAGAGTATCGTTATTTATATTTTCCCAAAGGAAATGCGTGTTTGTGTAAAGTCTAGCATAGTGATGATCATAGCCCACAAATGTAAGTATGAAATAACTATTAGTTTAGTATAGGGGTAAGAATGATATTTCAAGGTGTTGGTACCGCAATTAGGGGTACCCAAAGCCACCACTTAGTCAGATTAACCTTAGCCTACATGACGAACTAGAAGTAAAGCTCCAACTACGGCCCATAGGGCTGTTACACACCTTGGGCAGGGCCTAGGGAATATGAAGGTCTCGGTCCTGTGCTCGAGGCCATCCTCGTACAAAAACCGGCGAAAAACTCGGCACCCCTCGTAGTAAAATAGCCTCGCGCGATGAAACGGCCTCGACAAAATTGTTCTAGCCGGACCTAAGTCATGCAGATTCATAAAAGATTCGCCCATATCCAGGATGGAGCAGCGCAGGTACTCATTGCGCCCGCCACGCCGGGGGCGAAACCCGCCACCCGACTACAGTACTTTTGCCTATGATATTCGGCATCGGGGAGCATTATTGGCCGTGATAAGCGTGTGGAAAAGTCACGCTTTTACATTACCTTCATCATTACCGACCCCGCTGCCTTGACCCTTTGGTAAAGAAGACACGGCGACTACGCGTGTCCCATCAAGGTCCCCACTTTCTTCGTCTCGGCGAACAAGACAAAGAGCAAGTACCCGCTACCGAAGATCTCTAGTTTGGTTTTGATAATTAAATGACACCTAAGGACTAATCTCTACGTGCTAAGTGTTTGACTAGATGGAGATTGGTTGGGTCAAGGTTGGAGCATGGTGATCATGGATGGTGGATCGGTGATCCAAAAGGTGATCAAGCATCCAACTTGACGTTTGAAGATCAATTGAGCCCCCAAGGCAAAAAGCATAACCATATAGGGCCTTTTGATTTTACACTCAAGATACCATAGAGGGTGTGGGAGTGATTATAGGGATCGATAAGCTGCATTATAAAGAGGGAAAACTATCGCATATACCGATCCCCTCATGTGCCTTTAGGTTCAAAGTTCATTTGCATGCATTCTAACCTAAAAGAGCTAACTCCGCACTTGTCGAAAAATGGTTTCGAAAAATGCTAACACATGGTGTCGCAGGTGTTCTTCGACGTGTCGCGCAACAAGAATCAAGTGGCGTAAGTCGGTTTGGGAGCAAGGGCGAAGGAACGACGACAAAACGACGGATTTTCGCAGCCAGTATGTGACCTGACGCGCCTAATCGGAAAGCCGGAAAAATCCGACCGACGACCGGTGAGGGTCCGCAGCAGAGCATGTTTTTGGGTTTTCGGCCAGGTCGACCGGACGTCGATCACGGATGCTTCCTGCTGCCGACCGAAGCACCGACGGACGCTGGGACCGAAGCGCCAGTCGGGGGTCCCGTGCAATCGCTTTGGGTCAGAGTTAGATCGAGATCCCCACCGACCGACTTCACGGGGTGAGTCCGTCGCCAAGGCCCGGCCGCAGCAGAAAGCGTGATTCTTTTCCCCAACGGCCACATTTCTCGTGGTGTGGCCTATTTATACCCCCTCGGCTGGTCCATGCTCTCTGGTCATTTGAATCATTCCTAAATATCCTTGAGTTGAGTTAGCAAAGCCCCTCCTCTTCATTCTTGGATTTGAGCTTCATTCTTGAGGAGAAGAGCGCCATCCAAGTGCATTGCACGAAGCTCTTGCATCTAGAGGCAATTTTGGGGATCGCTAGAGACGCTTGGTTTCCCTTTGCTCTTGAGACACCGGCCCTAGTCGCTTGGTGATTTGCAGGAGTTGTTGGCAAGAAGAGGAGATTGTTTCTGGCCACCGGCCGGCTTAAATTGTGAGAGATTCACGCCTTTGAAAAGGTCTTAATGGCTAGAGGGGGTGAATAGCCTATTAAAAAATTCTCGCAAAAAACATTAAGCAAACCGGATTAGTAAATAAGATGGCTTAAGCCAAAGAAGCTTATGCTACAAATCTATTCATAAGCCACAAGTCAATTTGTATTGTCTCCTACTTCCACACAAAGTCTAGGGCTAAATTTATCCCTAGCGACAAACTAAACTAACAAGATAAGCATTAGAGCTAAACTAAAACTAGCAAACTAATCAACTCACAACCTAGGCAATTCTACACAAGTATATCAAGTAAATGCACGGGAGGAGCGATCGATATACCGACGTCGACATGTAGAGGTGCGCAGCCAATCACCGTGATCAATATGAAATCTCCAAACGAGCAAGCACACAACTGATTAATGATGATTTTTAATGAGGTTCACGTGTTTGCCTAAGACGCTAGTCCCGTCGCGTTGTGGCATACGACCGACTCTGACTGCCGGCTGCTGCTCTAATGGCCTATACAAATCCCCTGCGGGAGCCTCAAGCAAACGATCACAAGAGATGGTCCAACAAGCCACGCAGCAATCCACTCAGTGATGCCTCACGCATTCTCCCGCTGGTAAGACTCAACCCTCATCAGTCCACCGCAGCCTCGAACAAGCTCCAATCAGCTCAACACCGCTCTTGCTCCAAGCCGCTAGGGAACCGAGCAAATTCTAAGAAAACAAGAATCCCGCGCTTTCTCCAAGGTTGAAGTGCCTCTAGATGCAAGACTATCGCAATGCACTTCTAACTCTCTCAATCTCACCTAAGAATTAAAGTTAGGGATGGAGAGATGCGGAGAGAGTCTCACAAGCTCACAAGTGTGTAGGAGTGTTCAAAATGTGCAAGAGAGACTCAAAGACCCTACCATCCAAGTATATATATAGAGTCCTCCCCTGAACATAGCAGCTTTCGCGTGTCACAAGTATCGACCGGGACCACACGCGACGCACCGTGTCCGGGCTCACGCTCCGGCCGATATGACAGAGCACTTAGCCCACTACCGACATCGAACTGCAGAGCCCGACACCGCTCCTACGACACCGGATGCATCCGTCCAAGCCGTCCGTCACCTTCCCCGGCTAGCCAAACTCGCGCCGCACGGGAGTCCGATCGACTCACCGTGCACCGGCGATGCGGCGTCCGGCCATTGTGGAGTCCTGGCCGAAGGCGTACCGCCTTTTCGAAAGAAGTTCTTCACTTTGTTGTCGCTTCTGTTTCAACCTTGCTTCGCCCGCTCTTGCCCCAATGCCAACACGCCAAAGATGATCACGCTATCATGCATGTCAGCTTATCGAACGCTAAGGGCAAGATGGAAGCTAGTGCTCCATCGTCCCAAATGCAATATGCAAGTCAATTGACCTAGAAGCACTTCACCAAAGGATCGCCACGCATCCCTCTCGATAGCTCCACCATCTATCCTATAATGTGATCACACGCTCTATCGCGGTCTTGATCACCGAAAAGGAAAACCCCTGATCATGCATACCTTTTGCCTTGATCTCCCTGTTCCCTCGCTTTGCATCACGGAGCTTGACGATCCACGAGTCCACCCGACATTGTCCATGTTCATGATCATCATGTTCTTTGTCATTCATATCTAATCCTATCTCATAAGTCACAATTTAGATCAGTGATTAGCTAGTGCCACAAATGTGTCATCACTTTCCAAAAACCAAACAGGATTTCACATGCACTTCCTCGCCGAAGACAGCGCAAGAATACATTGCTCTCTGCGGTTCTTGGGTACCTCATTCTTGTGAGTGGGTGTGTTGAGGCTGAAGTAAGCAAGGGCACCGCCAGCTCAAAACACCACCATCCAGTGTTGGTCGCACACAAATCGAGACTAGCTTGTCGGGTGTAATAAGTGAACTCTGGGTGAACAAATCGGACTTGTTCATTGTCTCGGGTGATTGGTCTACCATCTTGTGTTGATCGTTGTTCATCTTCTTCCCGTGATTGGCCTATTCCTCTACACGCCGGTATATCTAGCTTGATCACTTGCATTTACTTTCCTAGCTTATTTTGAGTAGAGAGCTAGTACTTCTGCTTGTGTAGATTGTTCTTGCTAGCCTAAGGATCATATTTAGGATTGTTCACTAGATAGAGTAGTACATAGCTCTTGTGTGGCATAGAGATCATAGAGTATATTTGGAATTGTCACTAGAGGCTTGTAAGACAATAGAGCTAGCGCAAAACCGGCATTACGCTTTGTTATTTTACTAACTCCAGCTTGTTTGGTTGAGCTTGTAGAAAATTTTATAGGCTATTCACCCTCCTCTAGCCATCTAGGACCTTACACGCGCTCCGACTCCTGACGATGCTGGTTTGGCGCGCGACCCTACACAACTCTCCGACCAAGACGCAAAGAATAAATGATGACAAAGCGTGATGGGATCTTCACTGCCGCCACACCATCGAGGCTATGACCCTGCGGGGGACGATAAAGCACTACCATGGCGCTTACGGTGCCTAGCACCTATGTAACTTGTGCCCTCCCCCTTCCAACTATAAAAGGGACTGCTAGGATCTCCATTAGGGAAAATGATTCAAGTCCGTGGAACCGCACAAAGAGTCTCCATTGTTCATCTTCCACCTCCTCCTTCTTCCACTCTTCACCACAAAGATCCATGAGACTTGGGTGCATCCGCCTCCCTCTCTCACCCGCTTGTAAACCCCTGATTTACGAGCGCACCCTCCGCGCGAGATAATACAAGGCAACACCCCATCGGCAGACGTAGGGCACCCGTGTGTGCTCGAACTGAGATAAACCCTTTGGTCCACCTTGTGTCCTTTCGCACAACCATCCTGGGCTTGGGGAACACGTAGCATCATTTCTAGCTCCGCACTTTGGGCACCCCGTTCTGAAAACACCGACGCTGGCGCCGCTATGTAGGGACACTACGTGGTCAAGCTTGCCATCCCCAGCATTCCGCCAAGAGATCATCTGGTTTGGGACCTTGGAGTTCATGGCCATGAGTCATGACTTTGACTTAAGTCTCCACCTTGGGACTGGGAGACTCAACTATGACACTCCCCACGTCGTCAACGACTTCCACCTCGATGCCGGTAGCCGTGAGGCCCCGACTTGACCGTAGAGATACTCGATGCTTGAAGCCAGCCTCCCAGTCGTTTGAGCCAACTCCCGCCATCGAGTATAGGACCTACCGCCTACGAAACCGACTCCACTCACCAAGGAGTACAAGGCGCCGTCCACCACCTCTCTTCCCTCACCGACAACCGCCCCACCTTCGCCAAAGACTCCGCCACCCCTTGGGTGTAGTTTTTGGACTTCCCTTCGATTCCTCCAAAACATCCTCCTTACCACTCCGGCGCCCAAAGGTCAAACGCCCGGCAACCTCCCCGTGGGTGACCGCATGCACTTCGACATCCCGACGGCAGCCTCTTCTCGCGGTTCCCATCGGGATGGCCTTACCTTCGACATCCTCGACTGACTTTGACGACGACGACTTCTACTTACCCCCACCAGGAACGCCTGTGTCATGTGAGGGGCGCCCGCAAGATGCCGAATTTTACGAGGTGGAAGTCGAGGAGGTCGGGCGGCGATGACGCTGGGGCGGGACATCGTTGACATTTCTAAATAAGAATCACTAGAAAACAAGTTTAGAACCCATCTCTAATAACGGCGCCAGTAAATGTGCCGCTGACATTCCTAAGTGAAACCACCATGCCTGGGTGATTAGACTAGAACATCAACGGTGATAGACCTTGCCAAAATAGATATTCATCCGCAAAGTTTACGGATATATCATTGTAGCATTTCACCCGGAGATATTCAGTGGTATCATTATTTATATTTTCCCAAAGGAAGGCATGGTGAAATAAGGATCTAAGAGAGACATGAACAAGATAACATGACTGCAATGGACCAATGTTCATAATGTGGATATTTAGGAACGGTACAAGGATAACTTGACACACTCACTCAAGCCAAACTCAAGGATAAAGATAAATAAGGAATAAAGAAAGTCATGTAACACTTATGAGTAGGAGGTCGAGCCGAGTGAGATGGACAGGAGACCCCACCAGTAGCCTCCTCGCTACTCGCCACATTAATTACGAACTCATACATGACATGCGAACGTGGGGGATTATAAAGGACTGACAAGGTTGTCACGACCCTCGCCGCCTACCCCTCGACGGCATGCTATCATATCCGAAGGTCCCCGCTCACCCCGCACCATGCTCGCATGTTAAGGTACATCCCATGTCCCCCGCAGACTCTCACCCTACGGATGAACGAGCTAGAACATGGACAGGCCCGAAAGCCACAACAAACTGCCACCTCAGCACAATCCCGACACTACTCAATTATATTGCATGAATGGTTTAAGCATAAAGTTCTATATGATGATATCACAACATGGAAACTATAGACTAGTTCATATGTCATGATCATGTCAAGAGAACAACATGTTAGATCATAAGATAAATCATGAAGCATAGAAATAACATGAAGACTAATTCTAATGCACAAACCAAGATAAGATAAAAGGGCAAGACTTTGGAAGAATACCATAAATAGATCATACCGGAATCCATCTTCCAAGGAGCCAAGCCCTCCTTGCTGGCTTTGCCTAGCTCATTCTAATCCTACTAATCCTACTAGGAGGAGGAAGAAGAGTAGAGAGGGAGAGAATGGCTCTCTTGTGAGGTGTGTGTTGTGAGAGAGGGGAGAGCCATCTCTATTTATAGGAGAAGAGGAGGGTCCAGGTGCATGGGCAGCGTCCAGGTGCATCCTCACATCTCCTAGCGTCGGCAAATTAACTCCCCAACCGCCTATAGCGAGAACCGAGCAAAACCGGCCTGAAGGCTGTGAACCGAGCTCGAACCACGAGATCTGTGCTGTCTGCTGGTTTCTGGGGAGAAAATCGGCCTCCAGCCAGCTGAACCGGGCGAACCAGCCTGGCCGAACCGCGCCTGCGCGCGCAATCCGGCAACCGCCTCAGCGCAGCCAGCCAGGGGTCGCCACGTGTCCAGGCGGAGCGAACGAACCGCGCCGAGCTGTTTCCCGCCTGCGCTCGCGCGTGGGGAACAGATGGGGTCCCGCCTGGCCCACCTGACAGCACAAACGCGCTCCCGCGCGTGTTCCGCGCGGACGCCCGTGGGAAGGCCCGACCGCGGCGCCACATGTCGGCGCCTGGCTGCTGGGTAGTCGCCCTGTGCGTGGGTGGACGGCGGGCCGGTCCTGGCCTGCTTGTCAGCGCCTGCGGTGCTGACTCCTGTGTCCGCTTGCTGGCGTGCACCACCGTGGCAGCTCTGCTGCCACTGCTGCCACGTGGCCATCGCCAGTTGGTGTGCATGGCACTATTCACGTAGCCGTGGGTCCTACTTGCATGGCAATTTGTTTGTGTGATATCTATTTATTCCCAAGTCCAAATAGAGCAAGTAATATATCCATTTCGATCAACAGAACAAGCTCTTCGTATTGGTGTACTCCATTTTTCCATCCAAAAATGTTGTATGTTGGGCCTTTTTTCATTGGTTTAGATGATGTGTGATTTTATGCTTTCCCGAACGACGCACTTTTGATAGTTTTCCACTTTTTTTATTTATAGATCCCGCAAAACAATATTTGTGCACTACAAGTGGAATTATGTCAATAATAAATGTATATGTGTAGTAAGGTATAGTTTCACCCCTTATTGGTAGAATATAGACGTTAAAAATACGCCATTAGTGACCGTCAACAAACTCCCCAAGCTTACCCTTTGCACGTCCCTGGGCAAAGATAAGTACTTGGTTGTTGATCGAGTTGCTTCCATGCCGATTATGTTTGATTTGTGCCATGTTTATAACAAAAATTTTCTACTACAATTTGAATAAAATGGCATGCTTAGTCACCCTTTTATTACCTTTCGTCGCTTGTGGGGGCTTTTGAGCTGTTTCGAATCTTGGGTGGTTGCAAGATAGAACAGACGACGAACTTGCTTATCTTTTCACTCTTTGAGAGACTATCTATCCGTAGAGGTTTTGAAATATTTTTTGCAAAAATATAGGTCCTCGAATGATCTCTCGAATGCTCGTAATTTGTGTATGTGGTTGTTCCTCACCAAAGGCTTAGATTTGCCTTTCTTTTTGCCTACCAAATTAAACAAGGCTTTGTGGAGCCTGGTAGGTAAAAGATTGGCACACTTTTGTCATGTCATGTTGCCATTGTCAAAAAGCGAACCACATGGAGAAACTAGTCATAGGCCTCGATCAAGATGTGCAAGTGTGTGGAATTTTTGTATTTTTGTACTCCGTAGGTATCATGACTCTCTTTTTGGTGGAATAGTGTAGGAGGTATGGGCTACCTTTTATTCCTTCTTTTTTTTCTTTTCTTTTTTCTCTTCTCTTTTTTTTGGACGAGTACCGACTTCCTCGTGTTTTTATTTGGGACATTTGTCCATCTTTTTTTTTTTTTTATAGCCCATACTTCTCCTTTTGGGAACAAGAATTTTTTAGTGAGAGGTCATGGTACAAATGCATGGAGTATATTTGTGGTGGATGGAAGGGTGTATGTTGTGCGCAACTCTCGCGTAAGAGTTGGCAATTTTATTTCCGGGTGTACGTGAATCTGATCTTGGGCATATGAAAAGAATTTCAACATAGGTTACAAACAATTTGACATAGGCTCACCACGAAAACAAGCAAAGATATGACTAAGGTGTTTCATGAATGATCATATTATCATGTCATATGGCTTTGGTGGAAATGCATATCATCGAGGAACTTTTTGAATTTTGTTTTTTGAAGATAAAACTCGATATCGGTCACTCTAAGAATGATGTCGCAAAAAGCCCATGTCACCATATCATAACTCGCAACTACCTAGATCGATAAGCTTGTGCAACCCACATGCTTCGTGCTTTTCAAGGTGAAATAAAACTTAGCCACTAAACTCAAATCTTAGAGAAATTTAAGTTATAGACTAGGCACGGATAAATCATAAGATAGAGCAACTATTCATCATTTCAATAGGGTAGAACTAAACATTTCTACAACACATATATATGGAGTGGAATAAATCTCCTCTCTCTTTCTCTTCTTCCCCTCTTTTTTTTTTTTTTTTTTAATTCTCATATCTCATCATTCTTATAGGATAAGAAAATAAGGAATGTGAGATATGAGTTACCTTTTGTGGGAGTCTTTCCCCAAGCTAGCTTTTGACTTACCTTCTGTTAGGAATGTTGCTAGCTTGTGCACACCATGATTTGATCTTTGATTAATGCTGACTCAGAACCAACTACATAATTTAAACGCCAATATTCCACCAAAAAGGGAGTAAAATTCGACCTTATCATGCTCATACCTTTACTACTAATATATTTCCACTTTGTAGTGTCCAAATTATTATTATGCGTATATTATACAAAAACAAGTGGAAATATGGTCGAATGCGCAACTCTAGAAAGCGCACTATTGGAGATCACAAGCCCAGAGTGTTTCGGGCCAAACCGACCAAACCAGCCGAGCAAAGCCCACCAACGTATTTTTCAAAGGCACACACCACCACCCCACCAAAGCTTGGGCCGTGCCGAGTTTAGGGGCGGCCGCACTCTCAGGTGCGCCCGCACCCATCCCGAGGCGGTTCAGCCCAGTGCTTGGCGTGGCGGTGCATTAAACCGTGTGGAGGGGCTGGCACGCGTTGGTTGCCGGTACACCGAACCGACGCCCGAGAGATGGTCGATTTGGGGGAATTTAGCACTTAGGCCCTTCTCCCACTTGTATAAGTAGCCCCCTCACCTCCTCTCTCAACACACACCAACTCCAAGAGAGAGTCTCTCCCTCTCCTTCAAGAGGACTCTCTCCTACTCTTGAGCACATTCCTATGGGCTTAGGCCCAGCTAGTGGTAGTAGAGTGATCGGGCAGAGGAGAGATGTGAGGGTCGAGCGGAAGTGCCGGACTTGCTCCAAGAACTCCCTGACTTGTACCCTGGATTCGTGCTTAGCTCCTTCATGGGATCTTGGCTAAGTAAGCATCCCTGCCCGATAATCTTTATTGTCTTTTGTTTTATCCATTCTTATCTACTGCTTTATGGGATTGATAGCTAGTCATCTTTTGGCGGTGCTCTAGTAGAAGGACCCCTGGGATGGGTAAGCCTTGAATTCACACTAGAGTAGCAATCAACAAAGGCAAACATGGTGTTTGGACTAGAGGTTGCCTATCTTTGTGGCGCACCCCACGGTTGAGGGGGTAGGTGGTCGGGTCATGACACACCTTGTCCGTCCCTTGTAATCCCCCCATGTGCGGGTGTGGCGCAACAAGAATTGCCTGGACACACGCCCTTGGGCGTGGCCTATGTCCGAAGTAAACAAGTAGCTCGAGACTGGCTAACCATAGACCCTAAAGGTGTAGGATCCTTCTCGATAATCCTCCCCATCTTTGGCCTTGTGTGTCCTTGGGCGAACTAGTTAGAGAGAGTACATCCGTTCCCCGTGGAAAATACGATACCTCGAATATTTCCGGTGAAAGCTACAACGCCAATTCCAGACGCTTATGATTCTTTTCGCGACGTTAAGAAACGCCAACAATTAACATCTTCTTTTAGCGTGCCAGAGACTCTCCCCAAGCATGCCTCATGATGAAAATGGATGAATAGGGCAACCACCCTTGGGGTTTGAAAGGTTTTATTTATTTTTTATTTTATTGTTATTATTATTATTTTTTTGGTTCACCAAACAACTTATGATCTCCATTGTCGCCTCTTGACTTACCCTCTTAAAGTTGATAAGTTCCTCCAGGGTTTAGTCCATATGGTCGACCAAATTCTACACTAGCACCTCTAGTTCAATAATCGCACACGACTCCATGTCTAATCTGGATTAAGGTAGACTTTTTACCTAAGCACCATGCTTAATTCAAAACGCCTATGGAAGTATGATCATCATGAATAATCACAACTTCCAAACCAAAACATGCCAACATAGATAAAGGAAGCATGAATTGAAAACAAGATTCATCTAATGGAGATAAAGGCATTGCAAGGCTTAACAAAATGATTATAGTTTTTTTTGCAAGGTAATGGAAAGAGATGCGAGTAAAAGATTCACATTACCTTGTTTTGGTCCTCCACCAAGCTAGCTCAAAGCCCATCGGATCGGGGTTGTACCCCGTGCTTTTGGCTTTTCCTGCATGGTTAGTATATGGCAGATTCACGAGTGGACTTACCATCCTCTGTGATTACCAAAATTCAAAGCATATGCAGGAAGGACATAAACTTCACCAAACTTTTCAAACTCAAGCAAGGCTAAGATAAAGAATGCAATGTAAGTCTAGCCTTGCTTTATCCCCATGATGAAATAATTCAAATGTTTATGATGTCACCTTTGGTTCATTAATCAAATTTCAACACCATGTCAAAATTTGATTAAAGGAGGTCTTTTTAACCCAAGCACCATGCTTGATTTAAAAGACCAACGGGATGTATCACACTCTAGAATGAAAATACATCCAAACCCAAGTCGTATTTCATAAACAAAGAAAACATGGATTCTTTATATGGGGATAAGTATGAGTAAAAAGGATTGGTGATCGATTACCTTTGCATACCTGAGTGTGTGTACCAACTGCGCATGAAGGCAAGGATGTTGAAACTTCCACTGTGGTAGCTTGATGGTCCATCTCAGGCGGCCCACAAGGCTTAGGTGATACACACAGGTAGTGTATATGGACCTTGGGCCTTAGTGGTAACAAAGGTGTAAAGGAGGATGTTCCTCCTTTCCTTTACCCTTTTTTTTTTTTTTTTACTTTTATATATATATATATTTTATTGGACCTTTGGATACCTGGGTGTACTTGACCGGCAGCTTGAAGATAGAGTTTAGAATTGTTGCATCGGTAGCGTGATGATCTTGGTTTGTTTATGACTTCCTTAGGCCGGGGCAGAGGGAGGCATGCCGAACTCGACTGTAAGTATCAGGCTAGGCGCACCCTAAGAACGTGCACGATCCATAGGCCTTGGTGCTTGCGACAAAGGCCTTGGGAGAGTAAGATCCCTTCTTGCTTACATGGAAGGGTGGAGTCGTGCCTTCATTGTTTATTTTGACCATATAGGGCCAACCCGCTCCTCCTATATTTGTTTTTCTTTAAATATTTTTTTTTTTCTTTCGACAACACTTTTTATCTCTTTATTTTTTTTTTCTTTTTCAACCTGCTCTTTTTTTATCTATTTATTTTTTTCTCTTTTTTTTATATCTCTTTTTTCTTCAACTCTTTTTCGCTCTTTTTTTATATAGCAAGGGGAGGCTAATCTCTTATTCATCTCTCTTTTTTTTCTTTTTTCACTTTCTTTTTTATGATTCCCTTTATACGTGGAACTTGATATTATCACCGTCTACCCTCTCACACTTGGACTTTCATGAAAAAGTTGAGTGTGCAAGGTCGTGGTCTCCTTTTTAGTGCCTTCCTCCACCCAAGAGCATCAAAGTTTTCTTATTGATGTAGCCCGTGGGGATCGAGGATCGTAGCTTCTATAGATTAATGCTCTAGTGTTAGGGCGGACTGGGATTCGGGATTTTCTTGGTCTGGGAAAACCGAGGTTCTTCTTAAGAACAATACCGGTGGGGCGGTCTTTCCCACCCGACCGAGTTTTTTATCCTCCATAAAAAAAAGAAAATGAGCTTTCATCTTAATTTACTATAGCCTTACAGATTGAAATGGATTGATTTGCATCGAATCCAAATAATTTAGGATGGATGGATGCGCCCTCTACGAACTCACAGATCCATACCTCAATGACCCACTCGATCCAAGGGAACAAAGGAACGTAACTCCGCCATTCCATAGGAAGGGGTTCCATCCACGCACAAAACACACGAACTAGAAAATGCACTCGATCCAAGGGGAACGGAGGGAAAGCTCGGCCGCCGCTCTCTCGACTCTCCGCGTGATCGCTTATCTCCTTCCCGCCACTAACTTTCACCCTCCAGCTCACGTATAACGAATCCGAGACTTCAAAGTGCATGTGGTGGACAAAAATCAACGAGTGCTAGTCTGGATAGGAAGGAAGGAAGCAAGCACAACTGCTAGATAGTGTAAAGAATGAACATGTAGGTGTGCTACTTATAGCAACGAGAAAGCAAGCAATGGCTAGAATGCCCACTAGCCAAGCACAACAGCTACTTTGTTCATTGGAAATTGTGAAGATTCAAATTCATTTCCTGCATTCCAAACGGCCTAACATTTCCATCCTTATGGTTTCCAATCCTCGTAGGTTTCCACTTATCGCTTCTTTTTATTCTACAATTTTGTTATTCCTCAGTTTTGCATTCCTTTATTCCAAACACGCGCTACAGATTAAAAATGCATCCAATCCAAATAATGTAGGATGGATGGATGGATGCGCCCTCGGCCGAACTCACCCCCACTCAGTCTCTTGGCAGCACATGCCCATGTGCCCCCTTTGTACTAGTAGTACGACACTAGCAAGACAGATACGCGGCGGACGGGCGCGCACGTTTTAACCCTGCACGCCTGCTCCGGCCGGGCCGGTGTTTGGGTGACGTAAAGCCAGGGGACAAGGGGAAAAGGGTTCAGGTCGCCAGACACGCCAACACAGCAGTGGTACTCGAGCACCCCCCAGTGTGAATGGAATGGCTTGTCGCGTTCCAATAATCAGTTGCCCGCCCGTACTCCGTCCTGCTCCTGCAGCAGCAGGATCTGCAGGTGGCCCTGACGAACTCACCCAAATTCCTGTGCGGAGATGCGTGTCGTGACTGACGAACCGACCGACGATCATGCTTGTGGTGGGATAATATTTATCAAACATGCCGTGGTCTTTCCAAAATCAGCGGGGCGGGGGCACGGCACGGTCGACCCCACACCTGATGAGAGACAGATCCAGCCGGCTCGACACAGCAGCGATGCGCATCGTCTACTGGATCCACGCACATGCTTGCTCTTCGCCTGAACGACTTGACTGCGTGGGCCTCCCTTCCCTGCTCCCTCCTCGTCGTCTTCTCTCTCCACTCCGCGCACTGCAGTGCACCAGTAACCACTAGTGATGTGCTTCCATAGTTCCATCTGAGATTCAGCAGCAGTAGCTTCACATTTTTACTGTGTGAGGTGCGTCTATATATGGAACACAACACAACAGCGCGCGTACGGGACCAACAGAGTGTAATGGGAAACCTCTTCTTTTCTAAAAAAAAACAAAGAGAGTTATTACAATTGCAATCCGATAAAGATCATTTTACATAAAAAAAAAGTGCATTGCAACTGAGTGTACAACTTGTGACACACCATCCGTCTCTTCTTGCTTCCCTGAATAAATCGAATTTCTAGAGTTGTCAGAATTTCTAAAACTTTGACCAGATTTCTAGAGAAAACCTTGAAGATTTATGGTATCGAATTAATAATAGAAATACTTTATCATACAACATGTTTTAATAATTTGTTTCAACTTATGTCTTAGATATTGCTATTCGTTTCTATAAAGCTAGTCAAACCTACAAAAGTTTAACTGACATGGATTGTCTATGAATTGATTTAGAAACGGAAGGAGTAGAACAGAGTCATCCCTGCAACCAAAGTAACCTACCGGTTTGGCCATTAAATTACTGTTTTAAATAATTGACAAATAGGCGATCCAATCCTATATTGTTCTCACGACATAACTATTCTAACACCTCTTTATTTGCTACCACCACATGTCTTTTTCCAATGTAAATTGTCGACGAGCCAACATCAGATCCAAGAAGGATCTCGTAACTTCAACGCCATTATAAATCGTCACGAACACCAACTGCAAAATCAAATACATCGAGCGAACATCAGCAAAGCAAAGAAAGGTGCCCACTATGCACATATATGTTGGAGTTGCACATGTATGTGTATCCACGCACGCACCTTGACAGGGTTACTAGTTTTAGTGTTCCAAATGCCATCTCCGAGGTCATCCATCTTGCAATTAAAGTCACGGTGCATATTCTTCACGTCACCGTTGAATGTCTCTAATAAGCCCTCTTTTGGTCAGTGTGGTTGAGAGGTTCGAGAGTGTCCTCAAGCAAGATGTGGCTTATAGAACCCAATCCTCTAAGTGCACCGATAAACCTAATCACCGTGCCCCTATCTAACTTTTTCTTGTAACAGTCCTTTGAGATGCAGAGGAAGACATCCACGTATGCTCCAACTGTCCTTCGCACTGTGTCTGTACAAATCTTAGTAGATAGACCATTGGCAGGCAGTCTGCTACTATCCTGAAAATTCATCATGATAAAAAAACTCACCATCAAGAAAAGGGTGGTGTGAGGTTAATGCGATGATGTGAGCAGTTAATAAACTTACCACAAGTTGGGAAGCCAAATGACAGCTTGATGCAAAAAAACAGACATCGCCCAATGTAAATAAGACTTCAAAAATGTGCTGCATGCCATCCAAGGACGTAAAGATTGGTTGCTTTCAAAACCATAAATATATCACAAAAAAAGAGACGTACTTGTAGCAACAATATGGTTTTGAAAACAATATTTAATACACTCAATAGCTTTTCTCATTTAATATGACAGATTTTTTTTAGATAAAGGAAATTATATTCCGGCTTCAGTCATCCGAGGATGCATCAGGCCAACACAATTACAACTGAACGACAGTGTTACAGGTGAGACTAAGGTCACCCGAATACACCGGTGCACTCTAAAAAATAAAACAAACAAAACTCATCCACCATTGAGACTCCGGTGTTACAAAGACTAAGGTCACCCGAATACACTGTGCACTCGAAAATAAAAACAAACAAAACCCATCCACCATTGGAGACCCGGATCCTCGAATCTCGGCAACAAAGATAAGGCCCCATAAGAGTGTGCGATGAGTCGCCACCTTGATGCCGGCAAGGCCACCGACATCCAAGGGATCTTCCACCGACGCCTCCAACGAAAAATGACATCCAAAGACGCCATCGCCGCCCACCCAACCGGGTGCTGGTTTCACCGTGAGATCCACTTGAAAAGACGGCGCCCCAGTGAGGAAAGTGGCGCCCTCGGGCCACCGCGGTCATAGATAGTGAGCGGCCAATGCTATGTCCCTTGGGTCCATGCCAAGAGCGCCAACCGCCGGCGACGTGCACCATCGCCGAAATACGATCTGGAAAACAAATGCCGACATCCGCCGCCATCCGCCCCCCTTTCCACGAATCCTCCACCTTGACGAACTGTGGAAAGCTACCATGGCCGGCCACCGGTTCATCCCCGATACGGCCAACCCAACCGCTCCACTTCATCGTCGCCACCGCCCGAAACACCGCCACCATGGTCAACACACGACGCTCATCTTCTCGGGTCGCTGGATCAGCCCGCGACCGGGTTCTCCAAATAGCCCCGATGGGGCGGTCGGCCAGGCGACCATGGGAAGAGGAATGCCCGGCCAGTGGAGCCTGGAGGCCGCCACCGCCGAACCACTTCGCCGCTGCCCGCCCGAAGCCCTGCGCCTCCACGCCCGCCGCGCCGTCCGCACGCCTCCCTCCGAAGACCGCAGCGCCGCCGCCAGATGCCACCGCCGGCAACATCCGCCGCGCCGCCGCTGCAGCCCAGTCGGCCGCCCGCACAAACCGGCGCTGGAGCACTAGATCGGGCCCCCATGGCGGCAGGTCCGGCGTCCCGGCCGCTGACACCATCGGAACCCTCCGCACCGCTGCACCGTCGAGACTCTCGTCGCACGGCCTCCCTCCACCATCCCGGCACCTCGCCCACAGCCTCGACGCCCCACACGCCGGCGCCGCCGCCATAGCCGCCGAGATCCACCCCCGCGTGACCTCGCGACCCTCCCGGTGAGAGGCCCCGCCGCCGCCCCGTCATTGGGAGCGCCGGATTCCCGGCGGCCTTCCTCCGGCGACGGCGAGGTGGAGAATGGGGGAAGGCCTGGGACGGCGGCGCTAGGGTTGGGACCCTGAGCCTTGCGTGGGACTCGACCAGTATATTAGTTTTTTTCATATAAATTTGCTCGAATTTGATATAATAAGTGACTTGAAAAGAAATACTAGAATTACACTCTTTTTTGGAACAAAAGGAAGCACTCACGTACCGGCTGGAAGTCGTCAGGGATGTAGAGTTTCATCTTTTTGGCTTTGGGGCGAAGATGAGTTTTGAGGAATGCCCCACGATGGTGTAGAACTCCTCAACGAAGTGATTAGGTTTGTCCTCGCGGCGCGCCCGGACCACCATCAGACACCGCGAGCGAGGGGCAACCGTCTCGTCGGGTCCACGTCGCAGCTTCAAACGCCCGAAGCTTGGCGCAGGCCGACTCACCCACCAGATGCTGGTGGTGGACAGCTTGCTTGGCGGCCTCAGTGATGTCGTCGTGGATGCCGAGGAGAGCGCCGCCGGCGATGGTGAGACGAGGCAACGCATCTCTGACGCCGGAAGACGTACGTTCACCCCTCGTTTGGGCGACCACGTACGTACGCCGTCGATGTATCTATATGTACCCTGCGCCCTCTGCTCGTGTTGTCCCAGCGATTTTTTTACCGAGCAAGATATCAAGAAGAGAGATTTTTTCCCCGTTTCTACGAGGTCATGTCCATCCGATAGAGCCCGACACATGGAGAGTCATTGCCAGTCCCGCACTTATTAAGGGAGTCATCACTTAGAATTGCGTACGTATTCTGCTCATCCAATTTTCAGAAGCAATTAGTCGCGGAAAACGTTATAGTCGCGTGCGTGCGTGCTCACAGGCAGTTCCGGCCGGCACCTCTTTCTCTCTCTTTATATACCCCACCCGCGCGCTCAAAGCCACTACTGCATTCTCTCTCGCCCTCTTGGCTTCTTCGATCCCAAACACGAGCTCGATCGATCCATCACTTCTTCGATCTCGTGCACTTGACAAACAAACAAGAAAAAAGTTCCATTTCGTTTCCTTGGATCGATCGTCGTCGATGGAGAACGCGCCGACGTCGCACGCTCATGGCGTCGTCAGCCTCGACCTGCGCCTGGACCCTTCTCCGTTCCATGGCTCCACCACCACCACCGCCTTGCCCGTGCCGGCCCCCGACCACCGCCCGGGGAGCCCTTCGCGTGCAACTACTGCCACCGCAAGTTCCACAGCTCGCAGGCGCTGGGCGGCCACCAGAACGCGCACAAGCTCGAGCGCACCCTCGCCAAGCGCAGCCGGGACATCGTCCCGCCGCCGCGCCGCCACCACCACCGTCGTCCCCGGCCGTCATCTTCCATGGCGCTGCCACGGCGCCGCCGGAAAGCAGCTACTACAGGAGGGCCGAGGAGTTCGTGCCGGCCACGTACTACTACGACGCCGCCACGCGGCCCGCGGTGGAGGCCGACGCCGCCGCCACCATGGCGCCGCCGCCACCGGGCGTCGCGACGACGGGCTGGGGCGCTGACACGGCGGCCGCTGATGGTGGCTGTGGTCGCCTCGGCCTCGGCCTCGGCCGGAACGGGGAGGAGATCGACTTGTCGCTCAAGCTCTGATCAGATACTTGCATTCATGCTTGTTGATTAGTTGTTGCGTACCGCCGCATCTGCCGCGCGTGTTCATCTCTTTGTCGATCAGATCGATCGATCCGGCACAAGTCGTATTAGCTAATTCAATTCGCTCTAGCTAGCTAGCCTTCTCTTGGATCATCAGGTGCTTTAAGCTCTGACTAGTACCTATGTATAGCTGGTCTATATATATAATCTATGCAATAACTAATCTTAGATCTATATATAGCTAGACCATTCCATATATACGGTCTCATTTATCTCTCTCTACATTTCTATCCTGCATGGACAATTAGTCCAGCCATATATATTATTATATTATGCTCCATCTCCATATGCACATGGTTCTCCCTTCTCCACAGAGAATAACTGAAAAAAAGAGTGGAGTTAAATGTGTGAACTAGCTTGGAACTATAAAATGTACCGTATGTATCTCTCTATTTGTCCATCCTATCCAGTGCAATGTAGTGATCTATTTGTATTTTCATTTCCCGGATACTTTTGTGCGCGGGAGCCAGCGCTCGAACCGCGGGCGGGCAGCCTGAGTGAGCCCCAGTGAGAAAAGCCCCTGCTCGGTTCTCATTTTCATTGTACTTTTTTGTGGGCCTTTATTAGTGAGAAAAAAAGGTTAAACATCAGCTAAATTGGTATCTGAATATATCTATAGGAAAAAAGGACCACAGCAAGCAACTGAGTAGCTAGTCTGACCGACTGTTCCTGTTTATAGGTGCTGTTCTTGCCTTTTGCTTGGGTGTTTGGCAAAGTTGTGGCTAGTTAGTTAGCTTTCTTCTTGGAAGAACTTGCTTTGCCTGACTGCAAGGGTCTTTGCTAGCTCTCCAAACTCTGAATGGAAAACGCACTGGTGGCCGGGGCTCTTGCTGTCTTGCTTGCAGTAGTTACGACTTGCAACACCATCCACCTAGAAGCCATCGATCACTTGCTCTGAAATGCTGCTTCATCAGGCACAACCATGAATGCGTCGACACGTCGATCCATCGATGACGAGATGTTTACTGAACAAACAGCAACATATCTCTAGTATATATGGAGTGTGTACGCACACACTAAAAACCTAGACGACTGTGTGTTCACACGCGCAAAACGCTTCCATGCTCTTTTCTGAACAAGTTCTCGTCCTGCACGCTTCCAGGATGATGTGCCATATTGGAACACCTGCCGATTCGTGGGGACATGAACAGTGGAAATTTGACGTTTACAGACAAGGTTAACATGTGCCATGTCGCAGAGAGCAATGAAGGTAGCCAGCAAGACTTTTTATCTTGCTTCCTGAAAAGGTGATTTGCCATGGCAGTGATGATAAGTACAGACTAATGGCGATCCATCTATCATCACCAAGAAAATAAACGATAGACCGGTCGATAGCTGAGCTGGTCGTCTATCTTCTCTTTCAGTCTTGAGTAGTTAGCAAGAAAGTAGGCTCTCTTGAAGCCCTTGTAGCTCCCAGTTAGGAATTAGCACCGCACCAATGCAAGCTGCCAATTTCTTTGATTATCTGCGCAGCAAATTAATAAGCAACACTTAGTGTCTCTTATTCAGTTGCAGTACAAATACATCATAGTGTAATATATTGTAAAAAAGCCGTCTATGAAACCACCATTTCCACGGTATCAACGTACTTTCTCTGTTTCAAATTATAGAAAAATTCACTTTATACAGCGTTATCTAATTTTGATCAAGTTTCTTAAAAACACACAAACATCTATAGAACCATATATTAGTTTTATTACATTGTCCAATAAATATGGCTTGATGGTGCATTCATCTTATTTCGTAGTTGCTTAAACTTTCCTAAAACAGTTGTCATCAAAGTTTGAGAAATACACCTAAAAAATAAAGTAACTATAATCTGTAAAGGAGGCACATCAGCAATAACCTTAACCTATGTTTGCAACTTTGCAAGCAGCTGATGACTAGCACTGAAAAAAAGCAAAGCTAGCTTAATCAATGCACACTGGAGTACATGCATGTATGTATATAGCTAATAAGCTTGGCAGCTATAGGTGCTTAGACTATATATGCATGAGGATGGCGACAACGGCGTGTGTTAGTGCCCGGCTGGAGTAGACAATCACAATCCTAGCTTAATCCTAATGCATGTGACGGACACAAACACAGGATGTCAAAGTCATCTCTCATCGTTTCGGAGCTTAGCACAAGAGTCCAAAATCGCAGCCGCTGATTGGTCGTCTACAGAATTGTTTGGCAGCAGGTCCGGCGGCTCTGGTGTTAAGTTGCTTGTTATCATGGTCATCTATCTAGCTGAGATCACATCTACAGTGCTATCAAGCATAGAAAGCTACTATCTTCAGCTGACGACACTGCAGGAAAAGTCAGTCAACTAAAGGTGGCTTCAATTCATCCATTCGATCGCTTGGTTGCATATGCATGCATCAGATCGCTGAGCTAGCTCTTTCTCTTTGCAGCAACAGAGGCAGTTTCCAGGCACGGCACCGGCACCGGCAGCCGTGTGGTGGCAGTATCACTATCTATCACAGGCTCAGGCAAACATCTTGTCATGCGCTGCCAAGTGCCAAGCCTGATCGGTCGCCCTTGGTGGCTCAGGAGAAATCTCAGGGAACACATCGTGTTGGACCCAGATGAGGTAATTGGACAAGCGCGTGAAAGTAATGGTGGGGCTGGGACCGGCACGCACTGATGAAGTGAAGTGATAGATGAGCTTGCCGTCTGTGCCTGGCTCTCCTCTGCTAACTTGCATCACGGTGTCTAGCTATGTGCATCCCTGAGACATATACTTCAAAATTTGACTAATCGTCACCTTGCTGCTGGCCACCCTCTCTCTTTCTCTCTTTATCGTAGTGTACTATCACTTCTAGTATCTACCCTGCCTTCTTTCAAGAGATCACTCGGACTTGATTAAGAGGTGGATTCAGCAGGATCTACCAAATTAAAGGCTACATATTTCTGATTTTTTTAAAGATTTTTGAGAATTTTCTTTAGCGTGTCACATTATAGGATAACATTGAGACTCCATTTCAGAGACCCTCCTCTTCTCTTCAAGATTAATATATTCTTCTTCTAGGTTGGTATTATAACACTATGTTTAAAGAACTAGCACCAATAACAAAATATCCTATTTTTGCCCCTGTCTCGGGCGTTAAGAGATACTCCCTCAATTCCAAATTATATTATATACAGTGTTTTTTTAGTATCTTTTACGTATTTAGACATAGTGTATATCTAAGTACATGACAAAAGCTATTGAAGACCTCTTATAATGTGGAATGGGGGAGTACTATTTACTGGCTTCGGGATGCATGGCAGCGGGGGCGATCTGCACCTTCGCGCCTAACCTGTTCCGCGCAGTGGCCATCAGGCGGAGGAAACGCTCCGTCAAGGACGCGCTGTGCGGCCGCCGCTGGATCAGGGACGTCACGGGAGCAAGCACGACGGACATCTTGCTGGAGTACTCCGCTCTCTACGACATGCTCCTCGACATCCAGCTCACTGAGGGTGTGCGGGACCAGTTCGTCTGGCGTTGGACGTAGGGAGACCAATACTCCTCCTCGGCCTACTCCAGCTTCTTCCTCGGCTCCACTACACTGGCAGGCGCAAAGTAAGTGTGGGAAGCGTGCGCGCCTCCAAAGGTCAAGTTCTTCTTCTAGCTTGCGCTTCGCGAGAAGCTGTGGCCTGCTGACCGCAGGCGCCGGCGCGGCCTGCGTTCTCTACGCCTAGGGGACGAGACCCAGGAGCATCTCCTCTGCGCCTGCGTGTTCACCAGGGAGGTCTGGGCGCGCGCGCTCGCCATCATCGGTCTCCAGCACATTGCCCCGGACGGATCCGCCGACGTCTCCGACTGGTAGCTACGGGCACGGTGCCGTGTGCTGACGCCCTTCCGCGCGGGGTTCGACTTGCTCGTCCTCCTCGTCAGCTAGACGATCTGGAAGGAGTGCAACTGCAGGACGTTCAAGACGACACAAATTCTTCAAGACATCAAGGCGGAAGGAGGGGAGTGGATCGCGGCGGATTTCAGCAAACTGGCGTCGTTGTTCGCGTTAGTGCCGTAGTTTACTTCACAGCCATACTATTGTTCTAGCTTAGTTACAACTTCCTAGGTTGCACCGTTTGAGCCTGTGATTTGTGATGTGTGTTTTTCTATAGACACTTGTCAAACATTTGGTACATATAACCGCCCGATAGCCACTTGTCAAACATTTGGTATATATAGACGCCGAGACTTTGACGTCGAAGTGAATGGAATTAATTATGGTGACGATAATAAACAAGCAAACGATTCACCATCTCTCTCGTTGAAACAGTGACAATGTACGTACGTCTAGAAAAGGCAAAGCTAGTTAGCTATAGTATTTATCAATCAATGTACATACGCTAAGGTGGATGCATGGCGACAATTAATAATTGCGTGTGTAAACGGACCACGTCAAAATGCCTGCCGGCTCTAATCATGCTCTGCTGCTGCTTGCTGAACAATCACAATCATACCTAATCCCAGCTCCCAAGCATGTGATTAACGCGAACTAAACACAAGAGAATTGCAACCCGACTTCAGAGCCGCAAGAGAGAGTCCAAACCGATCAATCCGCAGCCGCGCTTGGTGGTTGTTTTTCGCCGTCGTAATCAATTGCTTGCATTTTATCCTGCGATTAAATATGTTATATATCACTTTTAAAGAGTGTCAAAGTTTTTTATAAAATAATAAAATATACACAAATGATGTTCATATTTATGATACATAATAAGCACTATTAGCTAATTCAATTTAGTAATAGAATATATTTTTCACAATAAACATACTATTAGAGATTTTTTTTTTTGAGAAATTAGAGATATAAATGTCTATAATATTTTTAAAAATCCATAAAGTTAGAGCGTGTTTGAGGACACTTATAATCAAATTTTAGGTAAAATAATCATGAGTTCCACTAAAATGCTTGTTTTGTTTTTGATTGTTTAGGGATTAGGTGAGGAAAAGAATCGAACTTTCACTGCCCTCATGTTTTTTATACCGTGGCTCCTCCGTCGTGTTTATAGGCGACAAGGTGTTTTTCATTAGTTGCCCCCTCCCTTTCCTATGCTAATCAATTAAAATGTCAAATTTTTAGCTAATGTTTACTTGAAATATTGATGGCTAACTAACATTGGGCTGAATTTGTTCAAAGTTTAGTTGGGAGGTAGAAAAAGAAACAAAAATATTATAATTTGATAGCTTTACTTGTACATGAATAACTCGGTGCGCTTATTTAAACTCTAGACTAAAGGGGAAAAAACAAGAATGAAAGTTTTTATCTTATTAATATCAATGAGTGATTTTTGTCAAATTTTGGTTATGTAGGACCTAGAACCTAGCAAAAGACACGAGTCTGTTGAGATGGAGGCTACTTTTGTGAACGTTTTCCTTATTTTCCCTTTATTTTACAAATTGTGAAAAGGACGGCCAATGATTAAAAAAAGAGTAAATATCACGCCCAGTGGGACTCGAACCCACAATCGCCTGATTAGAAGTCAGACGCCTTATCCATTAGGCCATGGGCGCTGTACTTGATGCGGTTGATCTTTGATAACTACTGAATAAGCTAACCTGTTATCAGACTCTATTTCCAGTATGGGCAAACTCGTGACCCCCACAAACGAAAGGACGATCCATGCCAGCTGCACATGATTAACATTCAGTAAATAAACGGATCACAATCCTTGACAGATCTCCTTTCTCAAAGATAATGTTAACTGATCACACCAACTCATTACAAACTTCATTTCAACAAGCAAGAAATGACACCCTATTGATCACAGACAGTAGTTAATTACATTGCCAATCAACAGACTGGGTAATCTACTAATCTGGCTGCCTCCTACCTCCCGGTTCCCCGCCAGTTGATGCTATGAGGATCCATGTCATGTATACAGATATTGACAACAGCCATTTTCTGCCCTTCCCATGCCTCCATGTGGCTATGCCTATGCCTCCCAAAAACTTCCCCAGCAGAAAGTATGAAACTTGTTCAATTCAGGTATCTCTGGTCCGCTTTGGTCATATGTCAATTGGAGTACAGCTTCAAGCACACATAGATCATGACTAGTATATGTCGATCAGGATGTTATATCGGCTACTTTATATCTGTAATGTAATGGTGTATACTGTTCTGCACTCCCATCAGCTATGCCCTATGGCTATGTAAGGAGGACCCAAGCAAAACTTAACAGACAACAAAACTGATCGGTGGCGCTGGAACCAAAATGATGGAACTCCATGATGACTGTCGAAGCGTCCACCCAAACTCCATCCTTACCGACCTACCCTGTTGCTCATCGTGGCAACAAAAGGCATGTTCCTAGACTCAAAGAGTGCTTGAACACAGTCAGGAATCAAGATGGCTAATGTCGCTCAAGAAAGAGAGCCTTCTTTTAGCAACCTTTGATCTATAACACCAGGCTTCAAATGCCTCCGTCAAGTCAGGATATCTAACATGTTTCGACTGAAGCCACTCTGCTAAAATCTCAGCTTGACTATTTGACGGCAGTGTCAGCAAAATCGAAACAATTGCAGACTCCAGACCCTGCCAGACCTCATTGTCCAGGTTTTCCTTTGGTTTCACAGCTTCGCCATCATCGTCATCATCATCATCCGGATAGGCCTCATCAGCCAAAGATTTTGTCATTCTTGCAAATCGAATCCATAAACTCACCATATGGCGGCGTTTCTCAGCTGGGAGGACGACATTGCCAAATGCAACAGCATCCAGGACTTTTGCAGACACCTCTACCACCTTCAGCCTTGTCTTGAGACAGTCATACTCAGTGCATATTGCGCCGACGGTTTCGATCACATCAGAGGATACACCAACCCAGTAGAGAACAATGCACTTCATCATCTCGAGCTTGCTCAAGACCTGACAGACCCAAGAGATATCACAAACACAAGATTGCAACTCCTGCTGAAGTTCGACAAGAGGCGCCTCCTTTTGTTTCTTCAGGATAGAGCTCAGGAAATCACTGAAGTGACTTAGTAAACCTGTGGCACAATCCTTCACCTGAGACTTGACGGCGTCGTTGTCAAGGCCTACCAGTGGGGCGTCGTCATCTTCGGTGAGCATGTACTCCAGCTGCTCCTGAGCTGCGGACTTGAGCTCCCGCGCTGGCCCAGCCGACGCCGACGGGAGCGTCGCGTGCCGGAACGCCGAAAGGAATATGCTCGTCACCGGAGCCGGATCGATTGGCCGGAGACGCGCGAGGATGCACTCGTACTGCGGGCCGAGGCCGGGGACGTTCCTCAGAATCTCCTCCCTCGTCGACCTCGTCCCAGGGCGCGGACTCGATGTAGCCGGCGCAGGCGGCGGCGATCTGCGCGCATCCAAGGTGCACGGCGGCCTGGAGCACCCCGAGCGCGCCGCGGACGCCGAAATGGGAGCAGGGCTCGGTGGCGTATAGGAGCCGCAGCGCGGTGACATGGGGGCTCAGGTCCAGCTCCTGGCAGTGGACCTCGACGGAGTAGCGCGAGCCGAGGATCTGGCACGTCGGCCAGGCGTCGGAGAGGCGGTCGGCGAAGTAGGTGCTGCCGGCGGCGAGGACCGCTGAGTGGCAGTAGAGCCACTCGTCGCGGCCCTCCGGCGTCCGTAGCCGCACTACCACATCGCTGGTCGCTTGGTCGCCGATCTTGGGCCGCCCTGCCCTCATGCCACCGCTGGTGCTGGATTGGGGAGTGAAACGACGACTAGCAGGCCATCAGCAACAGCGTAGCTCGCTCATCAATCGGACGGAGCATAACCTTATCAAGAGAAAGACACGCAGAAGAATTAGGAATCGAAGGAAGATGAGAAGGAATCCATAGCGGATTCTAAGCTTACCGCAGCAAAGGCAGGCTAGGAACACGCCGACGAAGGAGAGGCGGCTCGCGGCGGATAGCTAGGGGAGGCCGGGAGGCGAGCAGGACGGAGGCCAGAGACCAGAGAAACAGAAACGAAGGCAAATATCACACTAGTTTTAGGATCACTAATCTCGATGCAAATTAGACGGTGCCTGACCAAAACCTATTGTGACTCATCTGTGCTGTCAGTGCTGTCACTGCTGTGTTTAACAAGTCACATTGGTTGTGCAGAAAAAAAAAACAAAAAAGTCACATTGGCATCTCTGAAACCACATATGACGCTTCAAAATCAAAATACTCAAGTTTATGCACTGACAAAGGTTAAGCCTATACACATGATCCAGGATTACATGATAATACATCTTTTCTATCACAATTCACAACACCTAAAATTGCTGTGCAGTAAAATTACATAGTATGCTACGATTGTAATTGTACAACATGCATTTCCAGCTGCAAAGTATAAGGTTCAATCGAAATGGTCCGCGGAGAAATCAGGCTCATCAGGCTTCTGCAACCTGCGAATACCGATGTCCTCGGTGCGGAACCTTCTGGAAGCAGAAGCAAGCTTATGCATATGGGCAATGGCACCTTCAGCAATCGTCCTTGTGCCGCCGCTTGAGGTGCCCTCCTGTGTGGGTTTATCACCACCAGTTGGGTGATCCTCAGACCACCATGAGTATGACTCCCATCGGCTGAGGCTCTCAGCCAGCTTCCTTCTCTGGTGCTGCCGCCATGCAGCTTGGATGAAGCAGGCAGCCCAGGTCCTCCAGTGATGGGAATAGAACCGGAATGTGTGCTGCAGTTTCTTGCTGTGAAGCCTTCGAACTGGTTTGCAACAAACTTCAGGTCTTCAGCTCGCAGAGCGAAGGCTTCCACCTCTGTGAGGCTCCGTACTGTCCTTGTTGAATGTGGGAAGTGGACATTGGTTTTTGGAAGTAGGGCCCATGTCAGCAGCTCTTCACCTGCAAAATCACCAGGGCGCAGAATGATAGAATTGAAGAAGTTGCTACGGCCACCATTTGTTGTTGAGCTCTCTAGTTTCCCGCGTATGATAAAAAGCATCTCATTCACAGGATCACCCTCGCGGGAGATGTATGTATTCTCAGGACACAGGAAAGACACCAGCCGCTCACAGATGGCATCAAGAAGTTGGTCATCCATCTCAGAGAAGAAGGGTACCTGCATTGCAGAATGGAATGAAAAGCTACCATGGAATATGCATGAAGTTCAACTAGCAGTAGAAGAAAAGCAACAGAGTGTCAACTTGTTTATTTCCAACCAAATAAGTAAATAATCCATCAAGAAACTTTGAAAAACTAAAAACTCTACTAATTCAACTGTGAGATGGGAGTATAACCACAACTTACACGTCTAACAAGGTCCAAACAAAGATGACGCTGCACATCCCGACGTATGTCAGCAGGCAAAGCTTGCAAGATGGACTCTTCTTCTACTCCTCTTGTAGCAAGCCATTTAACTTGAACAAACCGCCGGACACGTTCTTGAAGATGAGATGGAAGTTGATGGTGTCTCATCCACTCATCCATGTCCCTTTGCCTCAGCCTCCACTCTTCAAGCCTTTTACTGATAGACTGCAGGTATGTCTACAAGAAGAAGAATAGGAAGTGATCTCTGAATCAGACTTCAAGTGGGTTACCAGTGTGGAAAATGACTTACTGAACACAGAAACAGTAATATCCTTATTTTTATCAGAAATCTCAAACCATGAAACAGAAGATCATACTTTATATACTTGATGCATCAGTTAAGCAGAAAAGACAGAAAATTACAATAGCCTAACAGATAATGCACAATAGAACTGATAACAAGGTAATTTTGCCAAAGTAGATCAGCTTTAAAATTGCTTCCAAATTTATCACATGATGCAATTACTTATGCTGTGTTAATCCTAGGATTAACTTGGTATCTGAGAATAAAAAGTATGAACTATCAACCCCAAAGCTTCCTATTGTAGTTCAGAAGTGAGAATTTATGGCACTACCTGCATCTTGCCAATCAACTGAGCAAAGAGTATGAGACTGATAGCGCCAATTGCTATAGCAAATAAGTTCTCTGTGATAAATGCACTTGTCACAAGAGGGTTTCCGCTTGAACTGAAAAGGTGTCAACAGACGCAGAACAACATTAACATCAGTAATTGTATTAGACATTCAAAATAACCCAATGTAACAGAGTGTAGCGGTGGATCACTACCTAAGCTGCAGCAAGCCCCACCACAGACAATAGAAGTACTTCTCAAGGAATGGAGATGAGACCGCGCCTTTACTCAATGCACTAGAAAACATCCCGTAGTTAAATGATATACTATTATTAGTGGCATCACAGTTGGTAAATATCCCTGTATTATTTGCCCACTCAGAATAACCATCAGAACCACTATTATCACAACTTATAAACCTTAAGTTGCAATTGGGCTCAAGAGCGCACTGCTGATCCCAGCATGTAATTTGACGTTCAATGGAGAGAAGGTAATATATTGCACCAGTAATCTGCAGCATTGCACACTGGTCATAAGTAACATATTTTGGTATTGAACATACAAAAGTGTAACCAAAAGATGCAAGATGATAGTTATACCATTATTTCTCACAATTGAGCTCATATGCATGTCTACTTGAAACACTTTTGTTTCTTTGTGCACAAAGCAAGACTGAATTGTAATGCATTCATGGATAATGGACATATTTGTCAATTGTCACGTCAGGAAAAAGGACCAGAAAACTAATATTAGATTCCACATGAAGAGAAGAAATTAGTTTATTTTCAATAGCAAATAAAATCATGTGTGTCCCTTAGGACAAACAAAAGCTGTGATAAAAATAAATCATAATTCAAATTAACATCCCCAGGAATTTCATAAATGAAATTGAAAGTGGATAACCATACATGGCTTGCAAGCATGTAGAGCAGAAGATTGTATGCTGCTCCCCCAAGCTGACTTTGCAACTACTCCAACAGCTTTGATAATCTGGTAGCTTAAAGGGACGATGAGATACATTCTTATAACATATTGAATCACAATTATGAGAGCAAATGTAGTGTTCCGGATGTTATAATCAGAGCTTTGTATCGCAGGCAAAATTAACCACACAGTAACCTGCAAAACAAAGACATCCCAGAAATATTCAAGTCATAACTACAGAAGTTTTGCAATACAAACCAAATCATGGTATTCAGTATTTGTAATTATCATCGCTAAAAAAAAATTCAGCTACAAAGGCAAAATTATTCTACAAGCATTCAGCAAAGCTAGTTGATAAAATTACAACACCACCACCAAACCCTTTTAGTCCGAAACTTGGGGTAGTATAGAGTTGAAGCGCAACATGAGCCACCGACAGAAAAAGGTAAAATCAAGAGAACAGATATAAAAACATATATATAAGACCTCAATAATAGTACTAGTATGGGCTGATTACAATAAAATTTCAATGAATGTTTTCTTATGATCTAAAGTGGATGTCAAATAGGTTCAGATGATATATGACATGAATACATCTGAGTAGAAAGGTAGATGGGTCCACCTTACTGAAGTCAAAATGTGGCTGTCGCAATTGTATGGTTACTCCCAACAATTAGCTAGCATTGGAAATAGCAACATCACCAGGAAGGACCTGATGACTTTGATAACATTATATTATATGGGAAATAATGACATGGGATCAACCCAAAGGCTCACCACCAGAACCTTACCAAAATGTGCCACAGATGATAATAATCAATCAATTTAGTGCAAAATAATATGCATATGGCATTGCTATTGAACATATACAACAGCTGATTGCAGTACCACTAGAAATGGTAAAATAAGAAAATGCAATATGAACAACCAAAAATTATGCAACAGGGGGGTTGTGCAGACACTAATCTCCACGAGGCCTTACCTGTGGAAGTGGCACAGCTGCAAGAACGTCTACAAAGAAATCAGTTCTTATATATCTTTGTTGAATCTTCTTAATATCCACAACAAGCTCGCCCTTTCCAAGGACTCTCGACTTCGGATCCACATATGCAGTATGAAACTTGATTGCTATGTTCATCATGTAAAATAAGTCAGCAAGTGATCTTAGGATAGTGATTCTTATGCTCAGTCCCTGGTCTTTGGCAACACATGGATATCCATTGTCATTTTGTCTAATTAATGGAAGGTAATAGAAAAAAGGATCTATAGAAAGAGCAAACAAACATGCCACAAGGTACACCCTGTTCCATCTCAGTACAATATTACTTCCAGGGTCTAGAATACGCTGGTGCCACGGTTTGTTGCCTTCATTTAACACCTTAAGCTTCTCAGGATTCTTCACATCCATTCTATTTGCACCAAATCTGTCGGCCCGTGCAGTTTGATATAATGGCTTAGATTGATTTTGTCTCTCATCAGGAAAGATCCTAAAGATAGAACAGAAACTTAGAAAAAAATAGCAAAAGTGCAAAATTCATCAGCACTTCAAAACAAATAACTTTGGGTTTAAATGGTGTGATTTCGAACAAAAGTAACAGTAGAAGAAGAATAATAGGGTTACACAAACCATCTTCACCCACATAGGTTATAACCATTAGTGCATTGTGCTACATTCATACATACATAGATATGCTACCTTCCCTTTAAGGGCTAGAAATTACCACAATCCTTAAAGAGTAAAAAAAATCTAGAAGCTCACCTTCACAATCACTAATACAGAGAGAAGAAAAAGATCTAGACCACTTAATTTTGCAGGCCAGATTATAAAAGAGGTTCCAAAATAAGTCTCTAATTCTTAATTGTAACATATTAAGACATAGAGATATATATAGTGGTAACAATTGTTAGACAAAAACCACTATTTTTCAAAGAACACAAATTGCAACTGTTTAGCAAAAATAGAACTATATTATTCAATTTGCCCACACAATTAAATGGGGATCAGGCTAGTTAAAAGAAAAAGTGAAGCTTGCCCAAGAAGCTGAATATAAATGACGCATAAAACATTAAGCTAGACCAAATGAAATGCAGTAAATGCTTTTAATTTCTACTGACATCTTCAGAAATTATCATAAGATTCTGTCATGCACATAAAAAATCAGCTAATCCGATTAGAACCAACACGCTCTTCTGGACTTGACGAGTTAATCTCCAACAAAGCTCTCTCAGTCTCAATACTAGAGTCATCCCTCCCCTCTCTTCAGCAAGGGACTTGAATCCAGGCTTGAACAGAACCGAAGCTTCAAATTGGTCCTCTCCAATTCCTCGAGGTAGTGATGAAGAACCTACCGCGCAAGCTACACCGCCTCCTTTTGCGTACTCTTTTCCAGAATCGATTCCGAACCCCCCTCCATTTTCCCCCAATACAGCAAACCCAAAGTCAATCCCAGTTCAGCAAAATTCTAACAGCTACTCATCGACTCTCAGCGGGCAATCCAAAAGGCCAGAGCTTGAAATACATCACAGGGGAAACGGAATCCGTATGGAATCAAGACGCGTACCTGTTGTTGGGCCTCCTCTGCATCTCCACCTCATCCTGGACCCTGGACCCAAACATGCCTGCCGGCCGCCTCGGCTCCGCCGGTCGCGTCCAAATCCCGCACCCAACTGGAGCGACACCAATCACGGGGATCAGAGAGGGAAGCGCACCGCATCCGGTTCCAGATCACCACCATGGATGGATAACTCGAGTTGCTCCGCCTGCCGATTCCTAAGAACTGACGAACTCGAGAGGAAGAAGGCAGGCAGGGGAAAAAATGCGGTTTTTTGGCCAGAGGGGACACAGGAAAGAGGTGGACCAAGTGGTGACTGCCTGTTCTATATATCGGCACTGACATGTGGGTCCATATGTTCAGTGACTGGTTATTACTCTGTGTACATTAGGAGGATTTTTTCTATAAAAATCTTCTATATTATCGAGAATATAGGTTCAAACACTAAAACAGGTCCTCTGTCATGTTCGTTCCTCGCCGTGGTCAGAGACGACTGCTCTGCTGGTACATGCCCGTTGGGGAAAAGACGCAAAGGACATTTCAAGATGTGTTCGTTTAAGGAATGAGGTGTTTCTTTTTTTTTTTCCTTCTCACTTCTCACTTTTTTTTTATCTGGTTGACGGAATGAAATATGTTGAACCATTGCCACCTCATTTTCTTCGCAAGCTAATAATTAGTTTATGCATGAGGAGTAGATAGATTTCACCAAATTTATAAATTTAGGGATTGTTTAGTTTCCATAAGTCACGGGGCTTATATTAAGTTAAAAAGTGAAATAAGTGACTTATTTTGCTAAAGAGTAGGGACTTATTAAGTCATGAGACTTATAATTCACTTGCAATCATTTTCTTTATTTTCACCCTCGACTTGTAAGTCACTCATTTTCTCTTCTTTTCACTCTAACTTAAAAGTCACTTGCAACCAAATAAGTGTGACTTATAAGTCAATTTTTTAATCACCCGACTTATGTAAACCAAACAGGGTCTTAGTTAGGCCATGTTTTATCACAAAAAATACAATATGGAGTGACTCCACAAACCAAACACATCATAAGTTATCTTGACCTACGTTTGGTTTACCTTATGAAATGTTTCAGTCAAAAGGTACTCCCTCCGTTCTTAAAAAACATGTAATTGTGGGCGTGTTTAGTCAAAATTTGTCTAGTTTGACCAAGTTTATATCAAAAAATATTAGGATTTATATCTAGAAATAAATTTATTATTAAAATATATTTCACAACTAATCTAATAAGTTAATTTGTCTCATAAGACTTAATATTTTGTGATATAATTTTAGATAAAGTTTATAATGTTTGACTTCTCGGGATGTGAGAATTGCATGTTTTTCTCGGAACGGAGGGAGTCGAATGACAACTAAACGAATACTCCTCAGTGCATTCTAGGAATTTTATAAGACAAATTAATAGAGAACATAAAAGTCACATACTACCTCCATATCACAATTAGATGATGTTTTGAAAAATATTTGAGTCAAATATTGGGAATATAAACCATGAATATAAGCCGTTGAGTTTGGGAACGTGAAAATCCTATCAATAGATTTGCTTTGAAAATTACTTTCATAAAAATATACATATATAACTTTCCAATAAATATTTTTATGGAAAAGAAAAGCAAAAGTTGTGTTTTAGAGACCACATCGTTGTCCTAAACATCATATAATTGTGATACGGAGGGAGTATACTCTCGTTTTATTTCCTAATAATCATACGCTATCATGAACATGATTAATGGTGATGGACTGATAAATGAAAGTATTTGATGCAAAATTGGGTTGTCCTTTAAAATGCATTATATTTAAGGATAAATTTTGAATGTTAGAATGCACTATATTATAGGATGGAAGGAGTAGAACTATTTTCTTTTTTTTACTAAATAGAACTAGAAATAGTTCTTTGATAAACATATTCTTTCACATAGTATAATTTTTTTGCACCGCTTTGGAAGCTGCTTTTAGCTTCCACTTTTCCAAATGGATGAAAATAGAGAGAGATTTTATAGTTGTCTTAAGAGAGGTAAAGAGAAAAAATAAATTCCATAATTATTTTAACCAAATAACTTAGAGCATCTCCAATAGTTCTTAAAAAAAATATTTGGTAAATCAATGGTTACATTTGTATTGGAACCCTATCATACCACATTGTTCTTTCTCACGTCCTACCACCTCTAGACTGGACAATGGATGAGTGCGTGTTATTTGTGCGCAATTGGATCAAGTTTCCCAAGTGCCGATAGATTGCGAGATGTTTCTTTTTCAATTCTGCCGAAAATCATGATTGCAATTGGGTTTTTGGAAGCTCTTACAGTTTTTTTCACGGCTCATAGCTAAACTAAATGACTCCTTAATAGCCATTGTAAGAATTCACTACGTCCTCATCGTGTATAAACAAACGATCGGAGCCGACCTTTGAATTGGATCCGCATAGCCAAACTATGCTGAAACTAGTTACAATACCCAAGTCATCGTGGCCTCAAGGGTAGTACATTTTACCACAGCATTGGCGACTGCTGCTTCATTTCTTCACAGCATGGTTTGTCACTCGTCAGTAAATTACTACAGGAACACAGGGCGGAATTTTTCAGACTAGGAAGTCACTGATTCAAAATCGCTTCTATATAATAATCCAGCAATGGGGGAAACAATCAAATCATCGCTCCCATTATTGCATCTGTATGTTTACAGCTAACTATTTCTCCACTCACGAAGTTGAATCAATCAGACTCACTACACATGCTGCACAGGGAAAGTGAGATGCCATGTACGCTGAGGATAGAATCAACTGCTGGGCATGCCACATTACCCGGAACCTGAAATTCACAATTCCAATGCTGAGAAGAGAATTGGCCACAGCAAAACAATAAAAAGGAGAACAATGCAGCTACTCAATTCAGTATATTGCTTTTGGTACAAACAAATTTGTTCCAGTATAATTTGAATTCATTTTGCAACTCCAAACTGAAAATGGAATGCATATGCAACAGTAAAGGAGCAATGAGATATAGAATGCAAATTCCCTGTACAATGCATAACATCATTAAGCCCAAGTAACAGACAGTATAACATCTGGGCTGAGCAGCATAATAGGTGTGAACCTATGTAAGATATGGTAACGATGACAGAAACCACAGAAAGTAGGCATTGAACGAGAAAAGAAGTACACAAATGACTCAGTGATTGCAAATCCTTCAAGAACATAGTCCTATAATCCTATTGTCTTCTTTTTATCAGAACACAGTAAATATTATAGCCCTATTTCAATATGATCAATAGGACATCTGTAGGTAACTCTGCATATAGGGTGGCAGGTAGACAGATTCATCAAAAAAAAAGTATTATGCATCCAACTTTCATGTCAGTCTTGCCCACATATAGACAAAGTGCACTTGAATAAAGAAGACACAAGAAGTAAACCTACGATTCAACATGTCCATCCTATTTTTACACAGCAATGCTTTCTAGGGTATACGCATGTGATCTCAGTCTATCGATAGCCCCAGCATGTAGTCAGAAACAATCAATCCATCATGTGAATGATAGGAACGCCTTTTCAGTTTCTACTTTTGGGGATGCAAGGAATTTCAGAATGACACTAGCATACAGATCATCAGCAGTCCATAGCGCTAAAGCATGCATATGGAGTTAGTAGATGGTTTATCATTTAGTTCCATTTTGTTTCTGCAGAATATAAATAGGAGCCATATGTTTTAAAACATACAAGATCATTTCATTAATGTAAAAGTGTTCCTTTTCATTTTGAAAGACTAACATATTCCATGCATTACAGCAATATATCTGTAGTCTGAAACAAATCTTGCACCAGAGCTGAGCATGACACTTCCATTATACTCCTATCACAAGTACTATCAGTCTGCGACGGATCCCTTCTATGACAATTGACAAGTAAATAAACATATGATACCAGAACACGGGCATTATGTCCATTTACTATGGAAAGATCTTGACTCACAATAACAATTAAGACTTCACTTGCAAGAATTAGCCGAGAATAATGAAAAGCAGACAACAGCAGCAAAGTTGGAACGTTAAAGCCCTACCAAACTGCACAAACTGTCACAAACATTACATGATAATCGACTTCTGATAGAGAGAACTGCTATAACTAATTTAGGCTGAAGCTCCCAATTCTAGTCATGTACTGTATTCGGGAACAGACACAGAGGTACAGACCTAACAAATGGGGGACTCTGACACAGAGAAAGCTATGTACTTTCGAGGGAAAATTTTGCTTTGCCATGTAGTATCCATATAACAAATTTTAGGAACTTTTGCAAAAGTAATAACCATTTTATGAGGATGTTGTGTTGACACTAACCATTCTCGCCTTTCTTGGTAAGGGTGTCCACTTCAGCTGTTACTGACGAACTGCCGCCATTCTTGCCATTGCTCTGTTTCAATTTCTTTGCAAAAAGCCTCGCGATCTGCAGGTGCGTTTTCGCCATGATCTCAGTTCTCTTGAGCTCCATCTCCCCTTTTTAATCTCCGCTTCAACCCTCATCCTTTCTGTCTCCCCTGTACATCTCCAACCTGGCGTGCTCAATCTTCAAGAAGGAGCTAGCCAGCAGCTCGATGCTCTTGGCTATGTCAAACTCTGTGCTCTTTCTCTTCTTGGTCCGGTCCCAGACATTGTTCACCTCCTCCACGTCCTCGTTAGCCACCTTACTCCTCGGAGAGCTCACGTTGGCATCGCTATCAGCAGGCCTGCTCTCCTTCTGCATGCTGTTGTCAACCTTCTCCACTTTATCCGGGACAGCGCCATTCGCATCAATGTTCATCAGATCAGAGAATGCACCTGGAACGACATCCCGCAACTGCGTGGCGAAATCAGCCTCGACCTCGGCCGCCTCTGGTTTCGCCGGAGCTCGCAAGTCTATGCTGCTAGTCAGCTCCGGCTGTTGCAGCTGGGCAGCGCAGACGGGCGGCCCTTTGAGCAGGCCGTCCATGCGGGCAAAGAACCTCCACGACGGGCCGGCGGCGGCGGGTCCCGCGCGCGCCACCGCGGCGGACTCGGCCCGGTAGCGCTTCTTCATGGACTCGATCTTGTTCTTGCACTGGTTGGGGGTCTTGGCGCTGTTGCCGCCGCCGCCAGCGCCGGCGGCGCCGGGGGCCTTCCCGCGGCCGCGGCGTCGTCGGCGCAATGCACGGACACCTCGCGGGCGATGTCGACCCAGTCGCTCCACTTGAGCTTGGCGCGGTTCCGCAGCAGCCACTTGGCCTCGTAGGCCTCGAGCAGGCGCACGATGCCGCTCTCGCTCCACTCGTCGCGCTTCTGCGGCGGCGCGACCGCCAGCGGCGCCGCGTCGGTGTCGGGGGCGATGCCGTCCATGGGCGCGCGCGGGAAGCCAGCCAGAGAGGGACCCCCGAATTTCGCAGGCTCCTTAAGCAGACCACAGCCGGAGCAGAGCGCGCTATAGCAGCAGCTCTGCCATGGCTGACGGTCCTGGAGGAGTCTGTGGCACGCAGGGGAGGAGGAGATCTTAGCTGAAGCTACCGGTGGTGTGGTGCATGAGATGAGCCGCTCGCTCACTCACTGACTCAACAGCTTTATCATCAGAGACTGAATTTTCCGGAAAAGGAGGTAGTCTCGAAGCTGAAAACTGCAGTGATCGGACAGAAAGATCGCGGTAAAAGGGGCCGGCCTGGTGGTGATGCTGAGACCTGAAAGCCCCGAAAAGATTGGCCAAAAGCAGCAAACTCGGGGAGTTGAAACTTGCTTACACAGACACACAAGGACAGGTATTTCCCGGTGTTTACGCGGCAGGAGAGGAGAGCAGATGGCGTGTTGGAGCGGAGACCGAAGGGAACGCGGCGAGGAAGAGGAGACCGCGCTGGTGATTAGGGGAGTGGAGAACAGTCAAGGAGGAGGCCTAGAGCAAGGGAGAAGAGGACGGGATCTGCTGCGCTGCGAAATTTAAAGAGAAGATTGGCTGTGGAGGAGACGCTCGGCGAGGTCGTCCACGGTAGTAGATTTTTTTCGACCGTTCGATCTTCATCGATGGCGGGTAGCACGCCGACGTCGTGCGCCAGGCCCTTCCTCCGGTGTGTGCCGCGGGCCCGGTGGAGGTGCTGTTGTCGTCGGCTGAATGGTCGCAGCCAGCGGCGTTGTCGCTCCTTCGTTGGTCGACGCGGGATGGTCCCATCCGTCGGTCGCGGTGAAAATTCTACATGCGGCGTCGGTCGCCGCAAAGACGCAGCGCGCTGCGTGGGGCCCGCAAATGCGTGTTCGTTTTCCCTATAGCGGCATGGCCTTCTTCGTGTATCGCACTCCGCTTATCGATCGCTCGCTCGCTCGGGAGCGAGCCGCGTCGGGGCTCACTCATGCGGCGAAAATCGGCGGCCATGGTCACCGGAGGGGCGCTAATGTGTTCGGGATTTCTAGCCTCGGGTCGCCGGTGGGGTCACTATCGCCCCATTTAATGTGCGCCCGCGTGTCGATCGCTGAGCTGCCGGCTCGCCGTCACCGATTCCCGCCCCGCGTACGAAGGATAAAATCAGCCGACGCCCATCCCGTTCCTCTCGGCGCCCCTCCGCTTCGCCGCCGGTGAGTTCCTTCTCTCTTCCCCTACCGCTCGTCTTCGCCTATCCTTGTGCTCCCTCTCGGCGTCCCCGCCGCCCTTCGAACCCACTCGACGAAATTGCTCTTCCGGCGCGCCATTGCCGAAGCCATGCCCACCGGTCGGCGGGCTGCCGCGTTTTTGAGGTTCGCCCGTTGACATCCGCATCCGCATCCGCCGCCGCCCACTCGGAGAAGCCGTGTGCGCCGCCGTCGGAGAGTAAGAAGGGAGGGACGCCGCCGCCACACCCATTGGGTTCGGGGAAGCAGGCGCGCGTCCGTCTTTGTTGGTATAGCCACTTCACCGATCCTCTCGCGTTGCTATTATTTACGTGTCGTCATTGTCGATTCTTACATGTTGGCCTTGTGTGATGTGGGTTTCGTAGTTGGCCGTTGTCGATTCTTACATGTTGGTCCCTCCCCTTACGGTTTTCCATCCCTCACGTTTACGCATCGGTCTCGATTTTATGCGTTAGGCAACCTATTTTTAGACATGGATGCATTAGGCATCACTAACAGATATCCGGGTAGTGCGCCCGTCCTTTTGTTCATCATCTGTCGTGAACGAACGAGCACTAAAAATTTGGCCTACAAGGATGGTACTCCTGCATACGATGTGTCTATGATTTTGCATAAGCAATGTTAAATTACGTCTTCCTTTGCTCCAGCTTGTGGATGAGGTCCAAAATAAAAGAAGAGTGATAATTTGTCGAACTAAAATATATTGATTTGTTGGCACCAAAAAACCTCGAGATCCACCTCCCCGTGACTTTGAGCGACCAACTCGCCCCATAAATCATATTGATACTTTTAGTGTATTGCTTTAGTTCTTGGAAAAAAAAGTTTGGTTGGATGATTTGAGGGGATGATGCTTGATCCAACCGAAGCCTTAGTTAAATATGAACCTAATAAGAGAGGTGGGGTGATGAAATCCATACTTTGCATTCTTGACCCTTGCTTGGTGTGGAAACCGTTTATAAGAACAGATTCGCAGTTCCACTTGGGTAAGTTAACTTGGGGTTCTCCTAAGTCAAGTTCTAAATTCTATCTTTGAGTTTAGACATTTGAAAAATGATATACATAAGAATGGATTTGGCTCGAAATATGGTTCCATACAAGTATTCTCATTTGCTATGTTTGATAAATATTACTCGAAATTTGTATTGCAAAGACAAAGAACAATGTTGAAAATATCACTTATTTATATCCGGATGGAGTAATAATCGCTACACAAACTAATTCATTGTGGGTCAATGTCTATGCTAAATCTTATTCTTTAGGATTTCCCTGTGTTGATTGCTCTTCTTTGTGTGCACAAATGGTAATTCTATTTACTTTACATAATGAGTGCTATATGGATGTATTACCGATTTTATTTAAATACTGAATGTTACATGAACGATTACGATTCAGAGTTCCTTTGGGGGTCCCCTTCAAGTGCTACGCCCATGGTGTCCCCACCATAATCTGTTTTTCCCTGTCCCGTAGCTCCTTGTTAGGATGCGAGGTCGCCGTGGGCCGCCCGGCGCTTGCTTTCTTCCGGGGAGAGTCATGTATGTGACTGTTTCCGCACATTTTCATGGTCGGTAGTGAACGTAGATAGTTAGCCCTTTGCATTGTGTCTTATTTTCTTTCTTTTTGCGGTCCACCGCTTAGCTTCTTCACGGGTGCACACTTTTTTGATCCTTCAAACCACCCGAAAAGAAAAAACGTATGTGCTGCTCCTATTGCCTTTCTGTCCCCTTTGCTTAGCAGTCCCATTGATCTTGGGTTAATCATTTGTGTGGCTCTTTCCTATAGCGGAAGGTGCTCATTATATGCCCAGCACCCTCCCTCGCTTCCGAGTCTCGGCGTAAAGCGCATGAAATATTTAAACCGTAAGACAATTGCTAAGTCAGTGCTTGCTTCTTATAACAATTCATTAAGGTTCTTTTTAGATGTACCCATACTGATATGTGTGATGTGGTGCCCCTCTTACGCTCTATTAGGCCCACTAGATGATGCAGTGCATCCGGCCGTGGCCATTTCACCCAAGAGTACATTGATGCATTGAAAGGTTGGGCCTTCTTTTTTTCTAGATTGAGTGTAGCCTTTTTATGTTCCTATTTGTGTTGATGGTACTGATTTTATATTTTTTTTCCATGGCCTATGTTTTCCTGTGCACCTTGCGCTTACCAAGACTATTCCGACTTTACATCTATAATCTCATGCCTCCCGTTTGTTGCGAGACTCCGCCACCGAATCGTGGTTCCCTTGAGACCCCAAAGTGTCAAACAAGCGTAGGAGAGGGGTAATATATTTACTATGCCTCCAACTCATTCAGCGTGACTTTTCATCCGTACCTAATCGCTATTCATGTGCGTGGTCGGACCGAGGGTGGCAAGACCCCTCCCTCTCGCCGTAAGCTCCTTATGCCAAATGATGATGAAGCTACGAGATCTTTCTTTGTGGACGCCCCTGTGCTCCGTGTATGCTTACTGATCTTTGCCTTGTAGGATCGGCCGGATGCTACCTCTACCTTACCCATTTCAATTGATGCCTACTATGCAAGCCACTCCCTAAAAACGCTTTATGAACCACCATCCTTTGCCCATTTCAAATCGAGTTTTTATAAACCGAGCACCACATCCACATATATTGATTGTTCAAAGGATGATGTGCTAATCCATGGCATCTTCTCTGCAACTTCTTGCGTGCAGACCCGACGGAGTTGAAGATTCTCATGGTGAACGCTTTCTCTCCGAACATTCTCCCGCAAGCGGCGAGCACCTAGATAAGGTAGAGCCCTTAAATCTACACTCCTTATTTATCCATCGCATTGCATTTATGCTTTGTCTCCGCTGACCGCAACCCGAGAGATGTTAACTTCGAAATCTTAATCGCATATTACCTTCCACAATTCCACAAAGCACCACCACACAATCCCCGCACAAATATGGATATTACGCTTGCAATTTGCACGCCATTTGAATCATTATGTTTCCATTGTTAATCAAAAAGTGTAAATAGTACAAATATGGATTATGAGGATGGTACAGGTTCATTCGAGTGCTCAATATTGATTACGTACATTGCACATGCACATTACGCTTGCAGTTCAGCTAATAGCACCAGATGCCAATTTGTAAAATTACTAAGAGGTGGTGTCCATGTGCAGGTGCGATTAGCCGTACTCGGACTTTTTGGTTGGGTGGCTCGCTAACATCCGCCGTCTAGAGAAGACTTACGCCGTTTTTTGCGGTGGCGTGGTATCCTCTCGCATCGGGAACTAACGCATCATGACTTCTGTGTTCGCTTGGCCCCTGTATGGGCCTGTAGGCAGAAAGAACTTATTTAATTACCCTATCCAAGTGGGTGTAGTAGTGTGATCTTTTTCTTTAGTTGATGTGGACTTATTGCTCGGATGGCACTTCACCGCCCTCGTGCATGTACACCGGCCGTATGGTCGTTGAGACACCGTTTTTACGGACCAGAGCCGGTTACTACGCTGGCTTGCACCTCGGTAAGATTCTCGGTAGCGTAAGAACACTTGCAGGGTTGCACCCTTGCTAGGCTCCCTGGTATAACTGTTGTAACCTATATTTTGTGGACTGTCGAAACTATTCAGTGCAGCTAAGAAACCTGCTACTATGCTATTCTATGGTTGTGCTTGTCAACTTCCTTGCTATTTTTTCCAATGTAGTAACCTGTCGTAGTGTGGCGTTCCCATGTTCGTACAGCTGTGTGTGACTATATTGCTAGGTTATTCTCTTCGTTGGTTTCTACCTCTGGTTCAATTGGAAAACCTTGATCTATTTGTTAATTTGCTTTTACATGTGCTTTCTAAGACCTGGTGGAATCATGCCATTAGGGAATTGCTTGCTAAATGACTACGTCGGTTAATCGGCACTTTCTTAGTGGTCCGGTTTTATGTCATTATTATGCCATTAGGGCCCCGCTTGCTAAATGCCTACAATTTCAATTACGTGCGTGATGTGCGTGCATGTGCTTTGAACAAAATTTCAGTTACGTGTGACCATCCGGTACTCTAACAAGTGTTAAGTATTTTAGCGGCCCGACCCGAGACTATTCAAGTGCGAAGAACAAACATCTTATCCTATTTGTATGCCAATGGGCTGGTATTCTATATGTTCAATTTCGTCTACTCTATATGCTCAAATTCTAATGCTCAGATAATTTAATGTTTTCATTCTTTATTTTGCTAACAAGTGATGCAAAGAACGACCATGTCCGATCTTTGGTATAGCATATATTCTCATACATGTTTTTAGGCGAACCATTCATGTATTTGTGATTTGAACAAATGCAGATCGTCCGCTCCTAAGTGTTGACATTTGGTAGCTAACATCTACCATAACCTGTCCAAATATTTGCTGGCCCGATCTCGCGCGCATGGGCGCGCTTGAATCACTAGTGCACAGGAGGAGCCGAGGAGGAGGAGGTGGGCGCGGAATTCCGGGGAGAAAGCGCTTGTCCTCCTCCCTCCCTTCTCCCTCCCCGCGCGGCTGAGTAGGAATCGGGAGGTGGGGAGCGGGGAGGGCAGCCTGGGCAGGGCAGGCAGCCGCGGAAACTGGGGGAGACCGGAAGCGAGAGGAGAGCTGGCGGGCGGGGCGGGCGGGGTGGGGGCCCGTGCCGTCGTCGTCGTCGTCGTCTTCTTCCACCGCCCGCGTGCGCCCGGCGCGCCACCTGCCGCGCGCGCCAGCTGGGGACCCCGGGGACCGCGCGCGTCAGCCAGGCGGCACGCGGTGGACCGCGCGCTGCCTGCCTGCCCGTTGCGGTGGGTTGGTTTCCGAGTGGAGGCGCGCGTCGGACCGCATTAGGTTAGGCAGGCAGGCAGGCCGGGGCGGGCGGAGTGGGAAGTGACGCCAGCGCTGACCGGATCCGTTCCGTCCCCAGCCAGAGCCGACGGCGCCAGCGCCAGCGCGGCGCGGAGACCGCGGGCCGTGACGGGACGGGACGGGGAGTTGGAACGGGGGCGAACGCGTCCGCGGCGCGGAGAAATCCGTGTCACTGACGAATGATGGATCCCGCGGCGGCTTTGTTGGCGCTGGCTGCGGCTGGCCGGCAGCGGCAGCACCGGGGTGGTGGGACGGTGGGGTGTGGGGGAAAGTCAGTGGGGGCGTGGAGCCCAGCGCATGCGGACGCGGGCGGGCGCGAGGTGCCCTCGTTTTCCACGGCTCGTTCCCCAGCCAGCGGGCCGCGCGCGGCAGGCAAGTCAGGGCGCCCGCGGTTCAGCTCAGCAGCCGGGGGCGGTTGGTAGCGACCTCCATGATCCGTCCGTCGCTCCGTCCGTCCACGCCCCACCACCTCGCTTTCGGTTTCCACTTTGCCCCTTGCCCGCGGTTGGTGGCACACTGCCTGGCGTGCGTGGCAGCGGCAGCGGCAGCGGCGCGGCACGGCATCTTTTCTCTTGGTTTCTTTCTTGTTTCGGCCGGCCGCGCCCGCGCCCCTTGACCGCCTCCGGCCGCTGGCTTTCCCCGCTCCTTTCCATTCCATGATTGCTGCGGGAGTTGACTAGTATGTGGGACGGCAAGCAGCTGCTATTGGCTGCCCGCTGGACTGGATGCTATGCTATGCTGCCGCCACCATCTGCGGTGTTCGTTCCAACAATCAGCATCGTCGTCGTACAGTGACAGGCAATATCAAACGACTGGCTTGGCTTGCCGACGTGAAATGACTAGCAAACCTGCGTGTTTCTGGCAAATAATACAGGATGTTACGATGCCGCCCTCCGCTGGCTGCTCGCAAATGCGATCTGTCTGCTGCTGTTTTGCGCGTGCCCAGTGCTCAGCTTACTGCCAAGCATTCTAAGTCGTACAGTTGGGCCACGCCACGCGAACGCGATGAGAAGAAACGTGATGAAGGGGCCGGCAGCGGCAGCGGCAGCGGCAGCGGCAGCGGCAGGGCATCACTTACCTTGTCCGGCAATCCAGGGGCCTCGTTTATGTTGTTAGAAATATTTGCAAAGTAACTGCTGGAACTCCGTAGAAGACACCGTAAGACGTTTTCGCTTTGTTTGTGGTAAATATTATCCTATCACGGCGTAATTCAGCCAAAAAGAATCGTCTCAGAATGTACATCTAAACTGTATAATTAGTTATTTTTTTTACCTACATTTTATACTCCAAACATACGTCTTTTTGATGTATTTAATGTGATGTGATGGAGAGAGGGTGGAAAAAGAGTCAGAAACTTTAGCCAACTAAACGAGGCCCAGGTGTGGTAGCCGCACAAAACACGGCCCTGCAGTCTGGAAACTGCACTGCACGGCACGAGCAGGCAAACGCAGCGCAGACCTTGGGTGCCTCATGAAAGCACGCGGTGTCTGACCTTTTGTTTCTCACATCACATGTGACTGCTGAGCCGTGCCTAACCGCTGACCTCGTCGAGGTTGAAAAATGCCACGAATGAGCGTGACTGTCAAACTCAAAGACCAGTGGCACCGCTTCACTGCTCACCGGGCCGCCACACACAATTACACGGTACTGGACTTCCGAATTCCTCTCGTCTTCCTTGGGAATCCTTGACAGCGGGAGGAAAGATGGGGGATCTGATCTGATGGGCCAGTCTCGCTCGGCCCACGCCACAAAAATACTAGAGTCCAGGGAGGCAAACCCACGATCGGGCCCGTGGGCGACATGAAGGCGCCCACTGGGCTGAATGGCTTCGTCCACGCCCGTGTAATTGTGTGTGCGGCCACCCGGACGCGTGCGTTACTGCTGTGACTGTGAATCTGTGATGTAGGTGTACTCCACTGCTGCCTATCGGACGCACGTCGTCTTCCTCCGGCTGGCTCCAGGTCCTCCTCTAGCTGTCCGGTCAGTCCAACGCTCGCTGCCGACAGCGACAGAGCAACACGTGTCTGTCTGTTGGAAAAAGGATGAAAGGTGCTAATTCCTTGGCTGCAACTGCAATTGTTTCGTTCCTAAAAAAAAGAGAGAGGTCCGAAGCAGCGGTATTAAGAATGCGAAGGAGAATCAGAAGTGATATTGTTCAGAGTCAGACACTAGCAGACCTCCTGAATCAACCACCATATCACTGTATTGTACCTGAATATCCGGACAAGTGAGCCAGCATATAGGCTCAACAAGCAACTGGTCAACTAGTAGGCAGGTTAAGGGTCGATCGGGAGCATCATCTTCATCTCCTCCGTACAGCAATGCAGACAGGGTCATCAGACAAACTTCCAAGAGCAGCTGCACACAATCTACACAGGTGCTCGCAAATCTAGCAGAATCGTCACTGGGGCATCGTCACTGGGGCTGCACATGGACATGGGCACCAACATTCAGCACCGGAAACGAATCAATTTGATACATGTTTTTATTTTATACTGCCTGCACACTGAACCATCATCGAATATGGGACACTCGAGTCACACTGAACCAAGGTTCTAGAAAGAGTCACACTGAACCAACGTTCAGAACACACGTAGCAGACTCACACTCGAGGACTCAGTCAAGTGGTTACTATACTATAATATCAGCTGCCGCGGATATGGGACGCTACCAATGGCGAGGTCTTCAGAAGCGAGCTGTCATCCAGCCGTCATATTATTACTAGACTAGAAATAGAGTTTGTGAGTGATCAAACGGATTTGAGTGATCAAACGGATTCAGGACTAGTATTTTTGGACCCATAGTATTTTCCCGGCACGATCCCAGCACTAGTGCACTACAGTATTCGTAATTCTCCTTGGATATAAGTGCAAAAAAAAAAAAAGAATAACAAAAACTCTGTACAGCTTTTGCCTACGTGCACCGTCCTTCCCAACCAAAAATTTCTGCACCCAATTTGCCTCCCACGGTCCCACCCAATTCGCCTTCCAATCCAATCAACCAAGCCGAGGACTGAATTCGAATTGTTCGTCCTCTCAGTCTCAGGCAGGCCTCGCCGGCGGCAACCTACTACACCTCGGCGCATCGCCGCGGCGCGAAGCCCAGCCGGTTGTTCTGCAGGTCATACACGACGTGGAAGTTCTGCTGCTGGAAGTTGCCGATGATGGACATGCCGGTGCGTGGGGTGCCCAGGACCGCCAGGCACATGATCCCGTCCGGGTCCAGCCGAATGAAGTAGTTCTCCGCGGGGAAGTCCCACACGGCGCCGTCGGCGAACAACAGCGACAGCTCCGGCACTTCCGGCCGCTCCACGCCAGACACGTTGTAGCACGGGCTCAGCACCGGGAAGTCCGGGATCAGCGGGTACGACCTGCTCATGCGATCCATGAACGCGTGCCGGATCACCTGGTACGCCGGCTCCGTGAAGTAGCTCAGCGTCGTGCCGGAGTCGATGATCGTGCCGCCGGCTCCATCCTCGCCGACGACATCCCACGTGTCCGCGCTGATGTTGAGCAGATCGCCGCCCACCAGCACGCCCTTGAGCTTCACGTAGTAGAACGTGTCCGCCGGCGCCAACGCCGTGTACTTGAGCTGCGGATGCGCCGCCAGCTCCAGGGCCGCTTCGTCCTCCCCGAACACCACCTTGCTGCCGACGTCGCTGCCGTGGTCCACCAGGCAGTAGGAGAAGGTGTGCCCGTACACGGCGCGGAGCTGGGACGCGAACGACAGCGGGCCACGGCCGAGCCCCAGCAGCCCCGCCGCGCCGTGGAAGAGGCCGCGGTTCAGGTGCCCGCACCCGAACACGACGCCGTCGACGCGGCTGGACGCGCCGGGGACGTGAGGTTGACCGTGAAGGACTCGAGGGCCAGGTCGCCGGTGGTGTTGGACTGGTCCCCGTACCAGTAGTAGTACGGGCAGGGGTCCTCCCCAGGGCGGCGGCACGCTCTCCTCGGCGAGGAGGCCTCGGGCGGCGGCGACACGAGGCCGCAGCGCCGGTCGCCGCAGGTGACGTTGCGGTAGGAGGATGACGCGGCCGGGTCGAACACCGGGCCACGCTGCTCGAAGCAGTCCAGGCACGGCGCGCACTGCAGCCAGTTGAGGTCGCTGCCGGTGTCCATGATCATCCGGAAACGCCGCGGTGGCGTGCCGACGTACACGTCCATCAGGTACTCGCCGGACCCGATTGCCACGCCGGACTCCACCGTCGCCACCATCCGCTCCGACAGCGCCCGACGCGGAGTCGAAGACGCAGGAATCCGGCCCCGCCGGAGCGCGCCGCCGCTCTCCGGTGCATCGTCTCGATGCGGACGGCATCCTTCTCGGCCAAATCCAAGAACGACTCCTTCCGTGTCCTGCTCCTGTCCCCTCGGCGGCGCCGTGGTTCATGTGCAGCTTCAGCCTCGCCGTCTGCTTGTGGTCATCCAACGCCTCCTCGGCCGCATCCAGCTTGCTGCTGCTGTCGCAGCCGGTGTCGGCGCCGACGGCGGTATTGAACTTGATGCCAAAGAGGGGCGACGACGAGTTGAGCTTCACAATACCAGGTGAAGCCGCCACAGCAGGTGAGACCAGGAGCAAGGACAGCAGCAGCGACCGAACGGCGAGCTGCGCCATAGCTTAGCAGTGGACCGGCGGGTTAGTCCTTCATGGAACAGAAGGCGACGGCCGGCGGGGGCGGTGGTGCGAGAGGATCGAGGACGGCGAGGAGGTTGGTAGTGGTTGAGTTTTTGGGGAAAATATAACAAAGAAACGCGGGTCGGGGAGGTGAACACGACTGCGGGGACGTGCGTGGCGTGGGTTTTAGAATAGAAAAAGTATGGATTCCCTCACCAACTATCACGAAAGTTCACTTTCCCTCCCTCAACTTCAAAACCCGACAAATCACCTCCCCAACTTTTTCAAACCATACAAATTACCTCCCTCGAAATGGTTTTGAAGGCGGATTCGCTACAGTAAACACGGTTTTGCTACAGTGTCATCGGGTTGCTACAGTGCCAGTGACTTTTCCTTTTCTTTTTTATAAAAATTCCGGTTGAATCTTTAAAAATCATAGTAAATCACGAAAAAATCATAAAATAAAAATCCAATTTTTTTGGACTCCACATGATTAGACCTACACATTGAATATATAATATGATATGCTTTTAGTACAAAGTTTTTGCTACGAAGGTTTTGTCTTTTTTTTCTTTTATATTTACTAGGGGAATCTTCCCGCGTTCTTCGCGGGAATTAAGAAAATTAGCAATGATCATAAGAGAAAATTTCATGATATCATTTCTCAAGACGATAGGGATTTGATCTTATTATAGAGAGTTGAAATACCAATGTATTGAGTAGTCACAACTATTTTTTAAGACCAAAGTTGAGTAGTTACAACTACATATGAATTAGAGATGAACGTTCCTTATGTATAAGAAAGCACCGCATATATCCATTGTATACAGAAACATAAAGTGGAAAATAATAATAGTAGCCATGCCTCATTTCATCGCTGACTTGAAAGATGGACCAAAACTGAACAATTTCATGACAATACACAGCAGATGAAATGGTTCAGCTAAACTGGAAAGAGTCCCAATCTTCCATTCTTTTTTGCAACAAACAAACAGTGAGCAAAGCCAGCCAGGTCCAGAAGCTCCTCTGATCTGTGTCTGGGCTGTCAAGAGACAGAAAAAAAATACAACCTGTGCATTCACGGTTCAACTTGTATAGTATATTGAACCCTATATTTGGGACCAAAAACGTTTAACAAACAAACACATTTATTGTTGACCAATGAACCTTTTTTTCAAACAGGTGAAACAATAACATTTAGAAATTTGGAAATACAAACTGAACTTCGCTATAATGGTTCTGTCAGTTCACTCCATGTGAAATCTTATTATTCCCAACAATAGAATCCTAATGGACAAAGATGGAACACTAATCCATGCATACATACAGTTCACAATAGATGTACTTCAAACATTGTCGGTTGCATTTGGAGGTCCGAAGATCTCAGGACTCGGAAGGCAAGGTATGATTTCCTGCAAAAATGAGACAAAATCATCTCTGTGTCCCCATCATTAAGTTTAGTAGACCAATGCAAGTTGTTCTCTCTTTTAGTGAAGCTGATTTTGTTAAGTGCACAATATCAATAAAAAACTTACTTACAGCAATTTACAGGAACCAAAAAAAAAAATTGGGGTATTTATTCCTGCAGTACACTGAGCCAATCAAATTTCCTTGAGTAGAGCTAACGATGTTCAGTCCAGCTACTGAATATATCCATATAAATTAGTGAGATATTCGAAGTGCTCAGTACCATGGCTTTCAAAGGGTTTCTTTCATTTTATAATTCACTCCTACAGCAAGAAAGGGCGGGTGGAATCCGTTCTGAAAAAAAAATGGGTCAGTCTATCTCTTCATCTACGCCCCTCTCACTACCAACAGCATACCTGCACATTGGGCAAACTTATATCAGAAATCTAATATATAGCAGGGAAAAGATCTTTCAGAACCGGCAATACCTGCGCAAATTCAATTGGAAGGAGTACCCTAGAAAATGCTTCAGTCCTGCCAGAAGGGGAAAAAAATGTTATTGCTGTGCCTTACACATCATCATAATAAAGGTTCAAAATTCTAAATTGTGTACATGACTTCCTCAAAACTCTCAATCTGAAGTCGAAGACCTCTTAACAAAACACTGTAGACAGATTTGATTGCTCTGGTAATGTGCAAGAACATAACCAAATAAATAAAGAATCTCTCCCAATATCGTTGCTGATGGGAAGTACCATAACCGCTGCACACGAATTCAAAAGAATCCCATACGTCATTGTCAAAAATACCAACACAATAACAATATCTGAATCTGTAACTTATTATGGAAAAAAAAATAAACATTTGCCCAAGGACATATTCCAAGTGATTGTTTACACCAGCTGTTATCAATAATAAAAAGTGGCATCTTTACATACGCAACTCTTGGTGGATGTAGATCTGATGCCTAACTTTTCGTGCACGCCTGATAGTGAGATTAATTTAAAATGCTACCTGCATCAAGAGTTAATATCCTATAAATGTCAGATATCAGAGGTGAGTCCTTGGAAGGCATCAAAGCCAAAAACGAACATGAATGGCTACCATTCTAGAACAAAATGAAATTCTTCTATGCCAAGAACTAAATTTCTACCAGCTTACCACATCTAACGCCGAGCAGCAATAGTTGCAGGCTTGTAGCTGAAGCTGAACTATCCTCAAGTGCTTTGCATCAATGGATAATCAATCAACATAAGACCAAAATGGCCAAAACGAAATTGTATACATCTACTCCCTTCACATATCAAGGGCGCCTTCAGCAAAAGTAGCTCGATGCCCAACACAGCTACACCCCATGGTTCAGCAGGTAACCATTAGGTTGAGCTAAATATTAGCAAAGTCTGTACTCTCACCCACACCGCCATCGCCTAACCCACCCCCACAACGCATGACTGGTTCAACAACCAAAGTTGCTATTTGTGAAGTAGCACTTACTGTTTCTTTTGTTGTTTGCCTTGAGCATCAATTGGATCAATTTGACTGACATTGAGCTTTCACTTTGTGAGTGAGCTGCTGCGAAATTGAAGAAATCATAGGTGATGTGAGAGGCTGGCTTAAGATGATTGGTGATCAGATATCTAAATTACTTAGGAGCAGTTAAAGAGTTAAATATCAGCTGCTTTTGTATTGTAGAACAACAACTAAATCAGATAAATTACAAAGTTTGCTTTTGTACTAAAAAAATAATCTTGTATGGCAATATTACAAATTCAGGATGGGTGCAAAGAGGTGGTAATCGAACAAAATTTCAGATCAGTACGTACCTACGTCTTGCATATATTCCATATGTGTACAACATTTCTCAAGTTGTTTGTTCCAAGATCTGTATCATTACTCAAGAAAAAAAAAGCACAACACTCTCACTCTGGATTGATCTTTCCTGATGTCTAATGCTATGACTGTTCTGCCACCATTTCTCGAGAACCCCTGCAGTGTTGAAGCATTGAGTACGCTTAGTTGTTGCAAATCAGAGGTGCAGACCTATCCCAAAACCAATGATGGCACTTGTCTGTTACAAAGACGCAGGCAACGTCAGGATGGGTGGCAATTGCAGCGGGTTGATGAGGCCGCAATGAAGCAGCACTCGTGTGAGCAAAGAATCAATCTAACCTGTATAATCAAGAATATTTGAGCAATTCTTTTAATGAATCCACGAGCAAAGAAAATAGAAACTTAGATTCCTCCAGAGCAGCTGCAAAAATCACAAGAACAGAGAGGGTGAAGCATCAATCGAGCAAATAATCACCTGGGCACGGCCGCCGAGCGGACGCGCAGCACAGTGCAGACGCCCCAGAAACTGAGATTCCTTCAGAACAGCTGCAAAAATCGCAAAAACAGAGAGGTAGAAGCATCAATCGAACCAATAATCGCCTGGGCAGAGAGCCGCCGGAAAGAGGAAGGAGGGGTCTGGCTTGGGCTTGGGAAGTTGGGATTGGGCTTGGCCCTGGACCTTGGCTTCGGCGTGGAGGCTGGGGAGCCCGGCGAGGAGAGGAAGCTGTGCTGAGGTCGGTGGGGGAAGAACCCGGCGACGACGACACCGGGGAGGGGCCGCCGCGGCGGATGGCGCCATTGCGTGTGCGGGTGCGTGGTGTGGCAGACGACGATGCGAGCGGAGAGAGGAAGGAGGAGCCCGGCTTTGGCTTGGGGGTGCGCCTGGGCCTGGCGGTGGCTCGTGGTCTCCCCATGGCTCCGCTGGCGGTGGGATGGGTTGGCCTCTCCGCTTTGCTTCGGCTCTTGAGGTTTGAACTTTGAACTCCCAGCCGTGGCCTGTGGGGCAGGCAGCACGGAACGAAAAGCCAGGGGAGAAGCAGCACACGGCGGCGCATCCGGCGGCGGCCGGCCACCTCGCTGCAAGTGCGGTGCTCCCGGATGTTGAGGTCACTGTCGCAGCGCTGAGGAGGGCGGCGCAACGGCACCACATCTGGGTGGCCCGGCGGGAACGCTGCCAACCGTCGCCGCTGGCCGTGGTGGTGCCCCGCCGCCGACGACAGCGGGCCCTCCCTGCTCCTGGATTTGCACGGCCCCCGCGGACGGTGGTGCTGGCGCGGGGCGTCGTGGGCCCTCGCCGCCGCCGCGGCCACTGAGGTCGGCGGCACGACGCCTCGTCGCGGCGGTGCTGGTGGAGCTCTCTGGCTGGCTGGCCCTCGACGGCGCGGCACCCGCCCAGGATGGATGGGAGGCTGCGGAAGGAAGGTGTGGGCGGAGGAGACGGGGCCGGGCCGTGGAAGTTTATCAGAGTGGAAGGCAGGCAGACGGAAGGCAGGCGGTCAGATCGGACAATCGAAGGGACGGGAATCGAGGCGGCGTGAGGCAGGGGAAGAAGAAGCGGACAGACGGGGTGGGCGACGCGATGGGTAGAGCGCGGGCGGGGGGATCGCCGAGGCCGTGGCAAACGACAGACGAACAGGGCGCGTCTAGGAAAGAGAATAAGCCGCTATGCTACATAGGAGTTACTAATGAGGTGGGCCCAATCACAAGTACCGGTAACTACTAAGGATTCTTTGTGGGGATCTCCTATATAAGAGTTATAGATTTGGCTGAATCTTTAAAAAATTATAGTAAATCACAGAAAAATCATAAAATAGAAAAATCTAATTTTGTTAGACTCCACATGCGCATGTCTACATAGTGAATATATAATATGGTATGCTTTAGTACAAAATTTTGGTTGTAGCTTTAGATCTATGCTTTTTTAATTAATTGAAATAATTACGTAGCTGCAACTTCATAATTATTTTGTTGGACTAAAGCATACCATATTATATATTCAATGTGTAGATCTACTCATGTGGAGTCTAACAAAATTGGATTTTCTATTTTATGATTTTTCTATGATTTACTATTATTTTTCAAAGATTCACCAAATAAATAAAAAAAAAAAAAAGACAAAACCTTCGTAGCAAAAAACTTTATACTAAAGCATATCATATTATATATTCACTGTGTAGATCTAATCATGTGGAGTCCAACAAAATTAGATTTTTTATTTTATGATTTTTCTATGATTTACTATGATTTTTCAAAGATTCAACCGGATTTTTTTTTTTTTTTTTGAAAAAAGCAAAGACAAAGTCACTGTCACTGTAGCAACCCGTTGACACTGTAGCAAATCCGCATTCAAAACCGCTCGAGGGAGTTAATTTGCATGGTTTGAAAAGTTGAGGGAGGTGATTTGTCCGGTTTAGGAGTTGAGGGAGTAAAAGTAAACTTTTAAGTGATAGTTGGGGAGGGAATCCGGACTTTTTTCCTTTTAGAATCGACGAATTTTGGGTACCGTGGCCGTGGGAAAACGCTGCTTTGTCCACCGGGAAGACGACCAGAACTGTCCAACGAACCCCTTTTCCAAGACGTACTCCAGTAGTACTAGCGACTTAGGCCTCGTTTAGTTGTTAGAAATATTTGCAAAAAGAATCTTTGGAAGACACCAGAAGACGCGTTTTTCGTTTGTTTGTGGTAAATATTATCCTATCACGGCAATCCAGGCTCAAAAGAATCGCCTCGTAATGCATATCTAAACCTGTATAATTAGTTATTTTTTTTACCTATATTTTATCTTTCTAAATATATATATGCTTTTGGTGTATTTAATGTGATGTGATGGAGAGAGGGTGGAAAAAAGAGTTAGAAACTTTAGCCAACTAAACGAGGCCTTAGCGTGTGTGACGACGCTTGGCCCGAGAGCAGCTCGTCCATGCGGGCAAAGAACCTCCAGGACGGGCCGGCGGCGTCGGAGCCTTGGGCGCGTCACCGCGGCGAACTCCGTTTTGGCGCTGTTGGGCTTCCCCGCGGCCGTGGCGTCGTCGGTGCAATGCACGGACACCTCTTGCGCGCGGGCGTTGCCGACCCGGTCGCTCCACTTGAACTTGGCGCGGTTCCGCAGCACCCACCCACTTGGCCTACGGCCTTGAGCAAACGCACGATGCCGCTCTCGCTCCACTCGTCGCTCTTCTGTGGCAGCGCTCAGAGTCGTGATGAGGGCAGGGCATCACTGGCCCTGTCTACTCATGGGGTCATGGTAGTAGCCCTGAAACAGCAATGCACGAGCAGCCAAACGCAAACCATGAGTCCGTCGCGAAAGCAGTGGTGTTTATGTTGTCATCATGTGATGGAGTTGCGAGACCAAAGCGTGGACCAGAACCGTACCTACCTGTTGTCAAAAAAAGCGTGGACCAGAACCGTACCTACCTACTGGCGACCGCGAGGTCAGAAAATGCCATGCCGTGCCCGTGCGTGACCGTCAAACTAGAAAACCCGTGGCGCCGCGCCGGTATGCCGCCTCACCGCCACGCGCCACAGATGCGATGCGTCCCTCCACGCCGGGACACGCACGCCGCAGTCCCAGCCCGCGCCGCGGGCGTGCAGCCACCGCCTGCGCCTGCGTGAACGGAAACTTCCGAATAATTCCTCAGTAAGTACGCACAGAGCGGGAAGAGGGATGAGCAGATCTGAACACTTTTCGGGATGGGCCAGACTCGGTCGGGCCACGCCGCGAAATACAGCTGCCTCAAGAATGGCGGTGGACCGTGGGCGACATGTGTTTCTCCAAGGCGCCCAATGGGCTGACTGGCTGTGGGCGAATCGGCCCGTATAATCCAGACTTGTGAGCAACGGGCCACACAGCACACGACGGTGCAGACGACGGAGTGCCAGAAGCGTTCCTGGTGTCCCTTAAAATTTTAAAAACAACAACAACATTGATTAACTAAAACTTTACGACATGCACAGCAGTTATGAGTGAACCCGAAAAGTGAACCCAAAAAATGCTACAGTACCTATCACATCGAATCTTTTGTCGCATGTATGGAGCATTAAATGTAGTTAAATAAAAAAAAAATTCGCGCGGTTTAGGTTTTGAAAAGTGCGAGGCGAATCTTTTTGAGAACTTGGTTAGTCTACGATAGGGACAATAATCATCAAATACAAACAAAAAAGCTTCAAAGACGTAATATGCACACACAATGGTCCCGCCCAACATCCCTAAAAAAAAAAATGGTCCCGCCCAACACTTTCTGCCGACAGCGACAGAGCAACACGAATCAACGGCTTCTTGCCGGCTGCCGCCGTTCTGTACGCCGCCTGTGTACAACGGACCTGGTTCGCCGGCTGATTCGTTTGAAAAATGAAGGCAAACTTTTTCCTTCTTGAGTTGGTTGGAACGACAAAAAAACCGTCGGTTTGATCCGTGTTAGCAACGAGGGCAGCATATATCTCCTCAATGATCTTCCATCATCAACTTGAGGTCACCAATGACGCCAGTCCAATTAAACAGTAACAATAGGGAAAAAAAAAAGAGTCCCAAACAGCGGTATTAAGAATGCAAAAAGAGATCAGATTCAGATGTGATATTGTTCAGGATGCATGCACTAGCAGACCTCCTGAATCAACCAGCAGCATATCACTGTACCAGATTATCCGGACAAGTGAGCATATAGCACGACTGGGCAGCCGTAAGGGTAGTCAGGGCCGCAGACTCCGTGCAGACAGGATCCTTGCAATCCCAAGTGTCATTAAACAAAGCTTGCAGAGCCGATGCACACAATCTACACAGGTGCTCGCGATCTAGCAGAATCGCTGGGCTGCACATGGACATGGGCACGAACATTCAGCACCGGAAAAGAATCGTTTCGATACATGTTTTATTTTACTGGCTGCATGAACACTGAGCCATCATCGACATGAAGATGTCGTTCAGAATCCACGTAGCACACCCACACCACACCAGAAGGCTCAGTCACGTGGTTACTATAGTATCAGCTGCCAGATGTGATCCGTGCAGAATGGGCGTTAGTTATATCAGTGTTAATCTGTATGTTTTTTTTAAGTTGTTATTCTGTATGTGAAAGAAAGAAGTGGCCCAGAGCAACATACATCACAGTTACTGAAATACATCTGACTGTGTATGAGAGATTTCAAAGAACATGTGTTCGTCTGTTCGTCTATATTGCATTTCATAGAATGGCTGTTCACCTGTTTTTGAGGTATAAGAGCATCTGTAAATAAACATGAATATGAAGGTAAGTTTGCCCTCTGCCGTCCTATATGTTTTTTGAGCATATACTTGCTTATTGTCTTATAAGCATAGTCTATTTGTAAAGAAAATCTGTTCTGCGTACAGGCAGAGTAACCTCAAATTTGAATGCCCGTCAAGATAAAATGTTGGTTACAGCTATGGACAAAAACTGTGCAGCACAGAGGAAAAAAAAAAGTGCAACACAAAGGGCGGTTAGTTGGTTGATAAAGCACGAACAGATGGCTCATGATTCATGAGGCAGAATAGACATCTCAACACAATAAATGAAAAAACATGATAAATTATTACTCCCTCCATTCCACATTCCAAATTATATGGCGTTTTGAGGTTTCTAGATAAGTAGATTTTGCTATACATTTAGATATAGTGATATACTACACTATGTCTAGATACATAGTTAAAGCAATGTATCTAGAAAAAGCCAAAATGTTTTAGGATTTGGAGCGGAGGAGTACATCAGTAAACAAATAGGGAAGGTTGCAATATATAAACAAGGTAGCAGCAATCATAAATCACAACTGCTCTCAGAAATACAGATACATCTTATTCTCTTGTAGTATCACAGTTACAGATGGAATAACTGGACCAAATAAAGACTAAAGAGGTCACAAGTTGGGTAAGAAAGATATAGCACCCGACCAGAACACTTGGTTACCCATTATACCATGTCAGACAATCCATATGAAAATAGATTTGACTCAACTGTGCACCGTAAAGATTAAGACCCGACACAACCGAATGCCCTAAGCAAGGGTATAGTATTCCCTCTCATGCCGGTCAGAGTCTAGAGCGACAAGGACATAGATAGCGTAGATCATTCCAGGGATATAGCCAAGGATTGTGAGCAGCAGGCAGATGCAGAACTCCATCTGTTAACAAACAAGAAAGCTTACCGTCACTAAATGTCAATAGAATTACCAGGATAAACCGGACGAATTATATAAATCACTGCTCCATTCCACTGAGTATCATGATTCAGATTAGTCAAATTAGTTGTGTGATTTGCTCACTCTTCCATCAGCAAAATAAAATGTGGCAGCAAAATGAATGCTGTTGAATTGTTCTATAACAGAGTATCATTGTTACATGAATGTTCTGGGCTTGTGAGGGCTAATGAATTCATGCTCTAGTAATCTATACAGTCTTTTGCAGGAAACCAAATGGACAACATAGGAATGAAGCAATACAGGCACTCCAGTCCAGTTTATGCACGGATCTACGAGGAGATGCAAGATTCAGAGGCAGTTAATCGTCCGAATAGCTTGGAAACGAACAATTCGCCTAACGAAACCTAGCCCGAAGCTAGGCAGACTCACGGGGCAAACGGGCTGTGAAATCAACTAGCTAGAAATCGACGAGCAGGTCCCGTCCTAGTCCTAGAGGCGTGCGCACAGATCATCGAATCATGGGGCGGCCCGCGGGTGGGTGAGGGGAATGGGGCTTAGGCTTACCCTGCAGCAGCCGAATCGGAGGAAGACGCCGAGCGGCGGGAGGATGATGGCGAGGAGGATCTCCAGGAACGCGCAGCAGCGGCCGTCCGCCATGGCGATCTCAGAGCTGATCGGATCGGGATCTGAACGGATGGTGGTGGAGGCGTGGAGCTCGGAGATCTCTACCCTTTCCTCTCTCCTTGGTGGATCTTGTTCGTCTCCGTTTACTTGGCCGGGCGGGCTCGGGCGGGCTCCTGGGGGTGGGGTCTCGTGCGCCGGGACGGCACGTGTCTGCCGCTGTGTCGCCGGTGGCGCGTGCGCGGCCGTGGGCCACTGCAGGTGTCTGGGCCGTCACGGACCGTGTCGCTGGTCCGTGCGGGCCCTCCACAATGTATGCCGTGATGCCCAAAACAAGCAAGGAAAATTTAGGTCGCTCTGGGCCATTCACGGACCGCCAATCCGTGAGCTTTCGCAACTACTTCCCGTCCGTCCGTCCCTGACGACTCTCACCACTTTTCGACGATGGACGTCGTCGCGAAGCTTTTTTGATTTCCGAAACTCCGCCGCGGTGGGAGTTCGCTCAATATCGCGGCCGCCGGGCCGCACGGACCTCAAAACCGCCGCCGGTGATTATTTTTATTGGAGGAAAAAGAAAGACCGAGAGGGATAATTTTTTTCCATAAAATAAGGATGTTATTAAAATTACCACAAAAACGTTGCAGCCGTTTGATGGTGTACACATTTGACAGCCGTAAATTTTGTTGTGTAAAAACCCCGTTCGGAGTCAAACTTAAAAAAAAAATAATTTAGTTTTGGCATAAACAAACTTTAAAATAATTTAGTTTGGATTGTTTATTTTTTTTTTTTTGGTGATTGGAGGCAATATATATTTTCTTTTGTGGAAATGAAAAGAGAGTAGTATATGAAACAGAATCACTAAACGCTTGCACACGGCGGTAACGGGAAAGCAATCGCGCGCGATCTTTAAAAAAAGGCAGCCGGCGCACGCACGAGCACGAGTTTTGTGCCTAGGGTACCGCGTACCTGATCGCGTACGGATACTCCCTCTGTCCTTTACCCTCCCTTGCATTGCATGCATGCACTAGTACGAGTATTTTATAAACAGCAAGTTGTGCACATGAGGCACGCTGGAAAGAAATGTTTTACAGCCTCCGCCGGCGCTGGACGAGATCCTGCCCAGACTCCGTCCGTCCGTCGTACAACACACACATTCATCATTCCAGGGATCATCTGGGTGCCGGTGGCGCGACCAAGGCAAATCCAGCCTAGGCCTACTGTCACGATTAAAATAATCCCCAGGATCGTGCCGGTGGCGCGAGTTACCGGATTTGGCAAGGCAAATGGTATCCAGCGCAATCTGGAGCGGCGTGGGCTCCCCCCGCTTCGATCCGCGATGACTGACAGGTGGGCAACAAGTCCCCAGGATCTGAGCTCACCGCCGCGTCAAGATTTGGAGGAGATCGATCACAGAGGTGCTGCCGACGGGTCTTGTGCTGTCAGAGATTCTTTGTTGCGCTCTTTTACCGTTTTACAGTACGTAGATAGCTTACACCATAGAATTATTTAGTACTAGAAAACAAAGAATGGTATAGACGCCCTGCTGCTGCAGGCGAGGCCAAGTTGGAGCACCACTGCCTCCGCCGAGTTACTACCAGAAAAGGATACAAGGACCTACACAGCGCGCGCACTCCTACGGCGTCGACTCGGGGCGTATTAACGCCACTATTCTAACAGCAACATCAGCGAGAGCACCAGAAAGACGTTGATGAAATCTGAATCCCAGATTATCCCATCATGGTGCGCCATACGCTGCAGCAGATTCTTTTGTTGATAGAGTTTGATGCGACGAGTACACCAACTGCATTTGCTCCTTCAACTTCAACACGTAAGTATATTTATTTAATTAATACTATGTACATAGACTTAGTAGTATACTGTTGGAGATTAGCTGACGTGCTCCCATCCTTAACAGCTTTGCACCCTCCCCCCGATCTTTAAAGCGAGGTTAAGTACACCGGATGTATGTCGGCTTTGTTGCCACTGATGACAGGTGCTGATCGCGCTGTCAGTCCACCAACTGCATGCGTACGCCTAGCCCACTCCGCTCTCGCAGATGGATGGAATAATCACACCTGTGGGCTGTGGCCTCAGATTCAGAAAAAGGCGTCGCCATCGAAAGGGACTCGTTCCGTCATTTGCCGTTGATTAATTCCCGTTTCGCTGTGCAGTGCCTTTTCAGTCATCGCCCGGCGAGGGTGGGAGGCCTTGCCAAATGTCAAATGGCAATGCCGCCGCCTGGAGGTGGAGGGAAGAAAAATCTCCGCCATGGCATTCGGCATGTGGTCGTCGGGGCTCCGGCCACCTGAGGCCGTAAAAAGTCTGACGGCGACGGTGTACATGGTCTTCTGCGGCTGCCAAGATTTGCAGGATACGCACGCACACCAGGAGTGTGGACTCTCGTCCCCGATTATATCACGATCACAGCCACGGATCCGAGGGCACGAGATCTTTTTCCATGTGGTTTTCCTACTGACACTCTATCTGACACCGTGATCGCTGCAATCGTGCCGATTGTCCTTATGACTTGTCGACTACGTACCCCCTTTCGCGGTGTCAATTGAAACAAACGAATTCGTCAGAGAATTTCATAGGATCCAATCCACGGAGTATAGCACGAGGCTCCGTTATTGCTTCTTTTATCTGGACATTTTTTATTACTGGAACATTTGATCATTGGGCTGGGCGAAAATGTCCAACACACCGATGTGATGAAGTCCACTTTTAGGCTGCCTAAGAGCAAGTATATAGCATCATGTAATCATCAATCGACTTATTAGACATTATGTATAATGAACTGCAATTCATAGTTTTTTAATTTATACATTGCATAAAAAAACCAATGTTACGAGTTGTATAGCAAATTAAAAAAAAAACATACAAATGATGGCGTAAAATCTGTTTTATAGTTCTGAATTTTAGCTTATGAGACGACTATTTTGAACACCAATCCCTATCACACTTTTATCTCTCTCATCCACGTTATTAAAAAAAAGTATGTGGCTTTATTCCTTAAAGAAATTCTATGTAGCTTTGTATGAGATTACCTAAGAGACTCCTCATGTGCGCTTATCAATGTACTTGCTAATTCCCTTCTGCTCCGGCCTCTACCATCCATAAAATGTTTCTTTCATGCTTGTACCAATTTCTCTAGCTCATGTTTTTGGTCTTCAAATTTATATGCAAACTAATCCAACAGGGCCTTCAGTTGTAAGTTCATAGGACTCCCAAGTAACTTCTTTAATGATATTGCTTTTTCGATCATGTGCACCTTGTTATCAAGAGTTATGCCGCCTATATGTTTTATTCGGTGGCTTAGCACTTGAGTACCCGATGATCATTCTGGTTCACGTGACCGCCTATGTTGAGTTTGTGTGCAAATTTGTGTTACTGAGCTCAAACGTTCGAAGTTCGTGGTAAAATGCTCGAAGTTTGAGGTGCCGGTTCTTACAAATTCCGGCATGGACACACGCACTAGCAGAATCGAGTGATATATAACTCATCTGGCTGGAAAGAAAATTCATGCATACGACTACGAATGAAAAGAAAATGCCGGGTACATCATGCAAAAGCTCTGATGCTGTCATGCATCTCAAAATCACCATCTGGATTCTGGAAATATGGCCAGGAGATTGAGAGATCATCGCCCCATATCGCCATGGCCTGTGGTGGAGTGGAAGGAAGGAGGGAGGGAGCAGGCAGATAAGTTGGGAGCTGGCGGTGAATAGAAAAACTAGATACGCAATCTTCCAATCTTCCCCGTATCTCCCACACCCCGTTCCGCCTCTCTCTTCCCCGCGAGGCGGCCGCCCCCACCGCAGACCCAACCGCATCTCCCCCGCCCCGCACCGCACCGGCGCCCCCACCGCTCTTACAAATACGCGACCCACCCCACCTCGACCGTCTCTCTCTCGCATCGCCGCGCCGCGCCGCTCCTCCCGCTCGGGCTCGGCTCCTTCCCGTCCGTTCGTCGTCGCCTCCACCGCCGACGCGCTCCGTCATCCTCGTCACCCTCGTAAGTCGCTGCCACCTCCTCCATCCCCCTAATCGCGCCCTCTTCCCTTCCCTCCCCTCCGAATCGCTCGCTGCCACGCCACGCCGCGACGGGCGGTCTTGATCCCCCACGCGCGGCGGTAATCCGGAGCCGGTTCGGTTCGGTTCGGTTCGGAGGGCGCGTGCGCGGATCAATCTCGCTCGCGCGGCGTCGCGGTGGAAATGGGTGTGCGCAGGCTGACGACGGGTCCGTGTGATTTTGTTGCGGTGCAGGGTTGCTGCCCGGGCCCGGGCGGTCGGGCGGGAGGAGCCAGATGGGGTGTACCTCAGCACGCCCAAGACGGACAAGCTCTCCGCCGATGGAGAGAACAGCCGCGTCCGCTTCGGCCTCTCCTCCATGCAGGGGTGGCGGACCACCATGGAGGACGCGGTGAGTTTGCTTCCGCTTCCCTCGCGGCTTCCTTCCGGTCGGGTTGGAATGGGATTGCCCGCCCCGCGATTGCTGTTCCGTTCCGTGCTGGCACCGCTAGGTGGGTTGGCGGGGGGGGTGAGATGCGTCTGTGACTCTGTGCCTGTGCGAATTTGCGGCTGCATTTGCATGACGATGAACCAAGTGGCGAATTGTTGTTTCCCAGGGTCAACCTGGAATAAACCATGTTGTGATTTGATCGACCAATGGTGTCCCTCGCTATTATTAAGCAAAAAGCTCGCTCGAGCGGTCTGTCGCAGTCGCATTGGGAGCTCACTACTAGTTCTGATGGATAGATTCTTCAGATGATTTATGACGTGCCAGCTTGTTTACATCACTTTGAATGGATCATTAGCATGCCTACTCTGCTTTAAAAGCTGACCTCGTGTGCATTGTGTTTGTGTTGCAGCATGCTGCGTTGCCAGACCTTGATGACTGCACATCCTTTTTTGGTGTTTATGATGGCCACGGTGGTAAGTCGTGATTTCCTATTCAGGTTATGATACTGTGTTCATCTGTACTGACCATTGGGTGAACCTGAATTGTTTTGAGCTTCCCGAGGAGTGTGTTTATTGGATTCACATCATCTTTATTCACTCACCTGATCTGACAAATAGTTAGATATTGGTGTTTAAAATCAATGTATGATTGAAAGTGCTAAATTCAGTATTGCTTCCTTGTGTTAGATGTATGGGTGGTAAGATACCACAGCAACATTACTGTGGGCCATGTGATGTGCTGATCATCTTGTGTGCACTTACCTCAGCAACAGTGCATATGCAATCAACCAGTAATGAATGTAGACATCAATGCCTGGCAGAGAAGTGTTGTGCATGCTTCTTGGAAGCACTTGCTATAAGATGCTGTCGTTTGTCTTGTTTGAAGTCTCACAAAGGCATGCTCCATGTTGGTTCGTTTAGACATGTACTGAAAATTAATGAGGGGAGGGGACTATTGCACACACTCTGTTTCAGAAATTGCCTGCCTAGATGTTTCTTAGTGCCTAGCCTGCCTGATTGGTGATTGTCTGCTTGTGTTTCTGCTCACCTGCTTCTTACCTCTTTGTCAAAGAATCTGTCCTTGACAGCAAATACTTGTATTGCCAATGAAGTTCATTGGACAACCGATGGTTTTATTCAATATTTAGCATTGCAAAATGCTAATGGGCAATATTAACTGTGAATAATATAAAATGGACTGGTTAACAACTAGCATTGATTTGGGTGTTATTCTGAAAAGTAGTTGTCCAAAAAAAATTCTAAGCTCCTATTGTGGCAGTAATGAATCAAAATATACATGTCTGTTCTAGTGAGTTGCTCTAGCTGTGAGTGAGCACTGTAAATATCACTTGTCAATGGACACATGTGCCTTTTTTTTTGGGAATTGTTGTCTAGCTATGCTTCATATGAGTAATTGTTCTTCTCTGGTAGAATAACATACTACCCCATTTTTACTTCAGGAAAAGGCGTATCAAAATTCTGTGCGAGGCATTTGCATAAACAAGTGCTTATAAATGATGCAAATTCATCTGGTGATTTGCCAGCTTCTGTCCATAAAGCTTTCTTAAGGTATATTTCTTGCTTCTTGTTATAGAATGAAGTCAGTTTCATAAAGTTGACATGCCTTTTTGTTGGTGTATTGAATCTTTTGACATTTGGATCTTTCAGAATGGATGAGATGATGAAAGGGCAGAGGGGTTGGAGAGAACTAAATGAGTTGGGAGATAAGGGAAACAAGATCTCAGGTATGCTAGAGGGCATAATATGGCCTCCCAAGGGTGGTGATGATAAGATTGTGGAAAATTGGGATACTGAGGAGGTAAAACATCTATTATGTTTTCCATCATGAAACATTACTTGTCTGGTGTGTGAAAATTCCAGTCATTACATTTTTTTTTTAGTGGGGCTCTGAAATAGTTTTTAGAATACACAATTCATGGGTATAAAGCTTTTTCTGCGCTTAGAGCTATCTCGTCCAATTTACTCTCTTCTATTAGATATCTTTAAACTATAAAGGTAAAACGAATTGTATCATTGCTGAAGGTTCTTGCATCTTAGGTCTAGACATCAGTAGATATGGTTCCCATCCGGTCAGCTGGCTATAGTGCTGAACACATCTAATGAGCTGGGGCAGATGCAGGAATGAGATAAGCCCTGCTAATGAGCTTAGGCCATTGGTGGTGACAACTGGCAACTATAGTTTACAACATTTCTGTACCATTATTTCCATGTACCCTATCCAAAGTCCTTTTGTATAATTTAATTGAACAATGTTAGTTTTGTATGAGTATTACTTTTGTGTACCATTGTTTCTTTCTTTCTTTCATTTTTTTGGATTAAATTCAAGTAAACTTAGAGTGTATCTATTTTAACAAAATTACTATATTTTTTTGGATTAAATTCAAGTAAACTTAGAGTGTATCTATTTTAATGAAATTACTATATCAGGGTCCAAATTCGAATTTTCCTGGACCAACATCTGGAAGCACAGCTTGTGTGGCTGTCATAAGAAATGATCAGCTAATTGTTGCAAATGCTGGGGATTCACGGTGTGTTATCTCACGGAAAGGGGTCAGGTACTTCAGATTTTCTAAACATGGTTTTAGTTCTATTGCCAAACATAAATCATAATACCAGAATATGTTTTTGCTTACTCATCTGCTGTGCAGGCTTATGATTTGTCAACAGATCACAAACCAGATCTTGAGGAAGAGAAAGAGAGGATTTTGGGTGCTGGTGGATTTGTTGTTGCCGGGCGGGTCAATGGAAGTTTGAACTTATCAAGGGCAATAGGTATTTACTCTTCTTCAAGCGGAAATTATTATGCTGTTACATGCAGCCTTATTTATTTATTTATTTATTTTCCTCTAGGTGACATGGAACTGAAGCAAAATAATCATCTGCCGGCCGAGAGGCAGATCGTGACAGCTGAACCCGAATTGAAAACAGTCTGTTTTGGTGGCCCCTTTCTCACAGTACTTTTTTCTCTTGAAATCTTGAACAACACTTACTAAGGTTGCTTGGCTTATGATCAGGTCCAGCTCTCGGAGGATGATGAATTCATTGTTTTAGCTTGTGATGGAATTTGGTACGATTTATATTTCTCTAGTGATGTTTGCATTCATTTTTTTTTTTTTAAGTCATACTAAAATAAACAAATTATCTGCTTGAGGGACATAATCCTTGAAGTGAGGATGCCACAATTACTTCCTCAGTTTTCATGTATTATAACTAGGGAAAAGATAATGAAATCACTCTTTTGCTATGGCTGTGTATGGAGTGCTACAGGAACAGTTCCTAGGACTTTTATCATTCAATAGATCATAGGAAACCCTGAATACACAATTATTAACTAGCCAACAATGTTCTTTGGGCAAAAGCATCTTATTGACCATGAACCTATTACCTATTCAGCTCAACCAAACGGCGCTGAGTTGTGGAATATAGACAGAAGAGAAGCCTAGTGCATTAGCAGGATAGCAGCTGTGAACCTTAAGTAGATAGAACAATTTCAAATAAATAACAGCATGTGTGTATGTAATCTGTATTTGTGATGCCCGCCCATCTAATTTGGGTTAGTTAATCTCTTGGAAGTACTCCCTCTGTCCAGAAATTTAAGGGCTCTAAGTTTGTCCTGAGTCATCTTAAGTTGCAAGAGAAGTGTATACTCCCTCCATTCTGAATTATAAAACGTTTTGGCTTTTTGAGATACACTACTTTTACTATGTATCTAGATATCTAGACATAGTGTTTTAAATGCATAACAAAAAAGCAATGTATCTAGAGAAACCAAACATCTTATAATTTGGAATGGAGGGAGTACTATATAAACTTGTCAAACTAAAGACAACTCAAATCCCTTATTTCAGGGCGGACGGAGTAACTCGCAAAACAAAGTTTGCCGTTGCTGATATGTAACTAAGAAATAGGCACTGCAAATTGGCATACAGATACTGTATCAAATAAGTAAACAGCTTGTGTATCTAATCTGTGCTTGTGATGCCACACATTTAATTTGGACTTTTGCTAATCTCTTTGAAATAGCTCAGACGCCAGGGTTTTCAGTTGCTAATATGTAACTGCAAATTTGTAGCTGACTGTTGATGGAGCTGTATCCATATCACATACAATTAATGAAATTCGAATTGGGGAATGTTTATTTGTTTTGCCTACATTAGCTAGATAGTTAGATCGGTACGGAAGGCATGTCAAATAAAGCTGCAATCTATAGTTTTCTTCAAGTGAAATATTGTGCATTTAGCAGGGTGATATTGGACCCAGGGAGGGAGGGAGAGGGAGGGAAGGGAGAGAGGGTAGAATTACTTGTTAGACAGGCAGATCCCTTGTCTTTAGGTTGAAAAACTGATAGTTTGGTTACAAGTATCCATGCTGCCAGGGATTGCTGTCTACTCTGCTTATTGTATTGTTTTGACCAATTTTTCTTATTACAGGGATTGCATGTCAAGTCAACAAGTAGTTGATTTTGTACATAAACAGCTAAAAACTGTAAGTGGAGCACATTGCTGTGTTTTTTATACTTTTACACTTCAAATTCGTCCCCTCATCTGCCTAATAACTTCACAGGAGGATAAGCTATCCAGTGTGTGTGAGAAGATGCTCAACCACTGTGTAGCACCTACATCTGGTGGTGAAGGATGTGATAACATGACCGTTATCGTGGTTCAGTTCAAGAAACCAGCTTCAGCTGTTGCTACTTCTAGCAACGAGAAGTCTGCTATCACTGCAGAAGAGATGCGGCCCAGGTAAGCCTTCCTTGGACTGAAGCTATTGCACTAGCAGTGTTTGAAATCTCAGCATTGTAAAATACCAAGTTCCTCTTTCAGAATTTGAGCCCTTCCCTTTGTGAACAGCGAGCTCGATGGCCCAGACTGCCCCCCGGAGTAGGCGTAAGTGGCACACCGTGCTGTGGAGCTCTAACCAGTGGATGATAGACAAAAAGGATAGCGAGTGGTGTATATAAGAAAAGGGATTCTATTCTACAATCTCTTATAGGGTTTGTTCCTTCTTTCTAGTGTTGAGAGCCCGTCGCAACCTGTAATACATGGCATGTTGGTTCTTAAACTGGGTTTTTTGTGAAATGCATTGATGAGTGATTTGTCACAAAGTTAGCTTAGCTTCTCAAAATCACTTGGCGGTGTCACAAGGTTGTTTGAATCAGTAGTAAATTCTTAGCTTAGCATTACTAATGACCAGCAGCAGATTTGCTTGCAGAACAGTTAAATGAAATGGGGGCAAAAGCAAAGCACAAAATACTTAGAACAGTGCTCAGAGAATGCTCGGAACAAAGCTCCTAGCAGAAAGCAGCTATTGCGGCGACTGCGAGCGTCGCCAGCCATGCGGCGCTCCTGGTCCCAAGCGCCACGGCGGCGGCCTCTTGCTGTGCGCCGGTGCTCCCATGGGTGTTGGGAGTCCTTGGAGGTGGCGTTGTGCGGGAGCGGGTGGACGGTGATGGCGACTTCATGCCTTGCAGGCAGAAGCCGTTGCCGCAGATGAAGTAGTAGCGGCGGGCCTCGGGGAGCGGGATGAAGTCCTTGCCGGAGGTCCAGTTGCCGGCGACCCCGGCCATTGTGCAGTTGTCGTACCCCTTCCCGTTCACCTCGAACACGTTGTGCGTCCCCTTCTGGTACCGGAACGCTGCACAGCAACAGTAGCGGAGACGGAGCTACCGCTCGCACTGCTGGAGACGGAGCCATGGGAGGCGGAGCTGCTACCGGCACTGGAGGAGGCGTGGCCATGGCCAGTGGAAATGTTTCTCTCTCTGTCGCTCGATTTGGAGCTGAATGGCGGGTGCAGAGGAAGGAAGCTGGAAAGAATCAGCAGACCAAAAAAATACCCTCAGCACATGCGACAAAACATAAAAGACCAAAAACCTGTTACAGCTTGGACCCGCGCAATTCATCCAACGGCCTGGATAAGCCTGGTGTTCACAATGCCATGCGAGCCTGCTTTTTCGGCAAGGAATCAGAGGTGGAGGAGCAAGAACAGCTAGGTTCGGAGAAAGAGTTCTTGGACAGAGGTGGAAGACGAGTCTGTTCTTCTCTTCGATGCCGACGTCTTCTGTTCTTCCTCCCTTTTATCGGCATCACAGGCTGCTTCTTGTCTCTCAGGCGGCCCACTGGGCCTAAGGACAGCCCGCCCCGGCCTAGCTGCCTGTTTACAAAACCTCGAATCGGATCCCATCTCACGGTAGAAAACAGATCGCACCCATCCGTCTCGCTGCCGCCGCAACAACCCGCACCATCTCCGTCTCGCCGCCGCCGTCGCATCTCCGTCTCGCCGCCGAAAAGATGGTCCAAGAGCGCATCTCCTGCCATGCCGACCTCCGAGCCCTGCAGGACCGCTCCGACAGGCGCATGCTTCTAAAGCTCGTCTCTCTGGAGTCCGTGAGCATAGCGAGAGACTCGTATGCACTCCTCCGCAACCTGATTGAGCGGAGGAACTGGCGATGCTCCGAGATGGATATGGATTTCCTCTCGCTCGTGGCGAGCGTGGCGGTGGAGCTCCACAAGATGAAGCTTGCTCTGTCTCCCCTCCTTGATCAGGAGGCCAAGCCGGTCCCGAAAGACCTCCTATTCCTCAAGAACTCAGCACTTGCGCTCTTAAGTCTGTGGGAGGACGCTAATGAAATAGTCAAAAAATGTGTTGTTGAGCAGGATGTGTTCTTAGGCAATGCTGAAAACGTGGGCGGAGTGCTAGAGGATTTCGTTAATCAGGTACTCAAGGGTACTCGCAACTTTGCCTGGCTTCAGGAACGGGTCCCGCCCTTGCTCAATGAGGTCGACCTTCTGTTGTCGACTCCGGTTTATTTCCCTTATTCTGAGTAGATTTTGAGTAGACTATCTGTTTCTTGTGAGCTCGTGACTATTGTGATGATTATTTTTTTGAGGAGCGTGACAAACAGCTTAGAACCGTAAGACACTAAGGTTTGATGGAGAACAATTCAAAAAACACGCAACTGCTGTGGTGTGTGATCTGTAGTGTCTAAAAAGGACATTTGATGCAGTATACTTCACAGTAGAAATTAAGATAGAATTCAGGGAACCTTTTCGCAGCTGTCATTTTTTTGACAACACGGATTTCTCCATTGTGCAGTAAAACCATGTTTCCGTAATATTTGTGGAGCTGCCGTTCCACTAAGGTTTGGAGATGGTTCAAAAAGTGCAACTGCCATTCCACATCATCTGTAGTGTCTAAAAGTACATTTGATGCAGTTACTTCACAGGGCTAACAGCAGAAATGAGAAAATTCAACCTTTTCCCAGCACCATAATACAAATCATTGAAAAACCATTAACATGATCCAAATTTAAACGGTGTTGGAGTGCCAACATCATCCTAACAACATTTGAGAGTTGTGCAAGAGAAAACAGCACCATAATACAAATCATAAAATCCATTAACATGATCCAAACATAAACGGTTCTTGCCATTTGAGAGCATGCGCAAGCTACCTATAGTTCTAAGCCACGCCCCTAAAAAAAAATACTCATCACAACGGTCCGGAGCTGCAAAAAAAAAGTTGATAGTCTACTCTCCATCGGGATCGGGGAAACGAATCGGGTCGACAAGAGAAGGTCGACCAGATCGAGCACCCGGACGGGAGATGTGCTCGAAAGCCGAGCAACGTTGTGAGTACCTTCGATTACGGATCAGCGGTATCCTCAACCTCTTTGCCAAGATGTTTCACTTCGCCTAAGAGCCAAAACACATCCTCCTCATCGACACATCCTTCGACTATTTTCTTAGCTTCCTTCGCGGGCGTTTTGGCGTAGCTGGCTGAGTTCTTGAGAAGTCGGAGGTCTTTCGGAAGCCCCTTCCAATTGTAGGACTTGGCCTCCTCGAAGCGAGGAGGGGATACAGATCATCCTTGATCTTGTGGAGCTCCATGCGCCACGCTTCGCCATGACATCAGCGAGAGGAGATCCATCTTCTTGAAAGTCACAGCGCCCGGTACCTCCGCTCAAGCGGTGGGGCATTGCCGGTCCCTCCTGGCGAATCAGGTTGACGAGGAATGCACACGAGTCGCTCGCTATGCGCCGCGGACTCGGAGAGAGACGAGATCTACAGACACGTGCTTCTGATCGGAGCGTTTCTGCAGGGCTTGGATGTCGGCATGGCGGAAGATGCGTACGTGGACCATCTTTTTTCTTTCGGCGGCGGAGATGGTGCGGGTTGTTGCGGCGGCGAGACGGATCCGATTTGTTACAGGCAGGACAGGAGGGCACGCAGCTGGGCCGGGGGCGGATGGTTTGAGCCTCGAATATTCGAGTTCTCCAAAACCCATCAGCAGCAAGCGGGTCATATTCGATGAATTCCATACATAATCACGGCCTGTTTAACACTGGCCTGCCAAAACCCCACTGCAATGACTGAAAAAAGCCCAGCCCATATAGAGCCCTAGTACTACTAAAAGGACATCAAAGCGAGGAGGACAGCACGAGAAGGCCAACATTGACATTGTGATTGTGATGGCGTTTGAAGTTGACGACAGACAGCGCTGGGCGGCGGCGCAGAAACTGATTTTCTGATTCGTATTTGTCATCTTCAGCCGCATTGTTGACAAAGTAGATGCAATCTGAATCAACAATTAATCTTGTCTGCGATGATCCGTTCATTGCTGTTGCTGTAGTAGTTTGTTCTGTCCCATCGCCTAGAGATTGTTTCACCACTCAATTCTTTCAACTCTAGTAGAAGAAAATATACTTGCATCACGCTCGAGGAATTAAAGGGCTGGATATCGAGCCAGCTCGGCTCCCTAGTGCCTCGGCTCGTTATAACTCGGCTCATTATAGCTCGTTATACAAACGAGCTAGAAAGTTAGCTCGGCTTCGGCTCGGCTCGTTAGTGGCAGCCAGAGCATAAATACATTTACATAGAGATGATAATCGTAAATCCAAAAAAAAATCACATGTATATTTAAAGTGAAATAAATAAAATACATGTGAATTTTGTAATGAAAATATAAGTATGCAATCATCCATGACAATGATTAATCATTATCTGTTGATCGATTCCACTGTAACACCACCGGTGTTTAGTCTCTCTAATGCATTTCATCATGAGCATAAGCATCATTTCATATGCATTTGGTTGTTGGGTTGTTGTGATTGATGTGAGCTAGACCTTATGTTTACAAAGTTTTTGTTAGTGCCTCTTTGCTATGCTTGTGCTTCCAAAATTTCTATTTCAAAATCTAAGCCGAACTAGCCAAAAAGTTGTATACATGAAACCTTCAGAATTTCATGAGCAATAGAAAATAAAGCATCTGGTGAATAACCTAGCAGCTTTTCTGCCTCTTCAACAGTTTCGATGCAATTTTCAGTATAGACACCAACATGATCTCCTGTCTCATATCTAGATAGATAAATAGGGCTTGTCAGCAATCTGAAGTCGAATTTAACAATAACGCATGTCTATTGTCTACTACTATTTTTAGAATTACCAGACTGAATTAATCGAATATACTCACTTTAGACCAGTTCCAGTAATATCAAACTCTAAATGAATGCAGGATCTGTCAGAAGCTGGTGTATGAAGCTCTCGCCGCACAGCCACATTTGCTCTGCAAGAAAATCATTGTCTGTATCAGTTCATACGACAGGCACACAGCAAATTTCTGGGCATGTGAAAGTAAGAAAAGAAAATCCATACCTGCAAGGATGTTGAATGTCATAGACAGCATGGCCATTACTGAGAGTAAAGGACTTGTTAATGTGTATGGCATCCTCTGGTTTGACAAACACAACTCTATTCTGGAATAGCAGCTGTGTAAGGAGTTGGTGCGGTTGAAGAATCATCTTCCTGGCGAAGTAACTTATCCAATTCTGGCCATAGAAGTTCCTTCCATTAATCAGAGGAACCAACAGAAGATGTTAGCTTCAGTAAAAAAAAATGTCAAAGCAAACAGATCTTAGTCTACTATATATTGAGAGTTCTGGACAGATGCTTGGGTACATGGAAGGCGGCCGTGCGACGTGACCCCAAACCTTTTCGCCATCTCGAAAAGAAAGAACAGAACTGTGCGCCAGGCACTGCTCAATAACACTTGGATCAAGGATATTGATCTTCAACACCGCAAAATTCAACGCACGGCACCTGGAGGAGTTCTGCATCTATGGCATGAAGCAAGACGAATTGACCTGAACGAGATCACGCATGACTCCATCATTTGGAAGTTCGGCAAAGGAGAATACACAGGCTTGTCAGCAATCCGCATATCGTGCCCAATTTATTGGAGCAACCGACACAAATTTTGAGTCACTAATCTGGAAAAATTTTAAAGTGAAAGACTTCAGGTGGCTTGCAATCGAACAGGATATGGACTCACTTTCAGGCCAGTTTGGCCAAACCAATCCATCTAAATGAATTGCAGGCAACAAGGTGAAAATGGAGTGCACCTGAAGCTGTAAATGCAGCATACACTCAAAGGATCTGGAAGGAGGTGGCCGTATGGGCACAAAACGGCAACCTGTGCCCAGCTTCATGGCCTGCAAGCAAACAGTACACCTTTGGTGGGCGCATATGAACACACACACCGACTACCAGAAAAAGGAAATCCATACCTGATCATCTTAGTATGTTGGGAAATCATGGAAGGAGAGAAATGCCGAGTGTTCCAACGGGAGGAACTTCCAAACTTCAAGGTTCTTCAGCGAATCAAACATGAGGCAACTCTATATTCTGGAAAAGGGGCTTAGGGCCCTGCTTCAGAGACCGCCCTCTTAGTTTCGGTTCTTCTCTCTTTTTCTTCTGTGCGAGTAACTTATCCAGCTCCGGCCATAGTTTTTCTTTCCTTTTTTCTTCTGAACCAACAGTAAGATTTTGTCCGAGTAAAAAAATTCTCCTCTTTTAATATAATCTTAGTCTTACTATATCAAAAAAAAAAAAAAAGTTGGAATATTCTGCAAATAGAAGCACTATACACAAGGGAATCAGGAAAAGGGAACTGCATGCCACAATTAAGTTCATTGGGATTCGTACCATGCTTCCATCATGGGTGCAGCCACTGGAAATGAAATTAAGGGCTTGTTTGGCACAAATATGGCTCATCCTCGTGTGCTCCTAAAATGGCTCTGCAAGTGCTCCTCCTGAAGTGTTTGGTTCAGTTCCTCGTTCTCAACCAAGTGTTTGGTCCAGCACTTTTGCTCTTCCTCGAGTGTGCCACGAAGTTTCTTCTCTCTTATTTTTTCTCGAACACGCAAAAGGTTTGCGCGTTTTTTATATTAAGACGAATGAAAAGTTTAGAGTTACAACGACGTGCCATGAACGACGCGGTAGGGGGGAATACAATTATACCAATAGCTCAGCCTTCCCTAGCAGAAAGAGAACAAACGCGATTACTCACTAGATGAACAACCTAGTCAACATCGCCGTTCAGATGCGACGGCTCGCGCGGCGTGTCGACCGCCTCGGTCCTACACCTGACGAGTCCAGGAAGATCTGGCGCATCGCCTCCTTTTTGCGAGGGAGTGCGGTTGTCGCCGTAGACTTTTTCGTAGTAGGCCTGTCGCTCCGCCGTAGAGGGCACCGTCCGTCCATCAATGAACCTCATCCGCTGCATCATCAACATCTCCCCACGCTTTGCAACTGGCATATGCGCGAACGGCTGAGCGGCAAGCCTCCCCGCCGCAAAGGCGGCAACGTGAAACTCGGGCGGTGACACCTGCACCCACCGGTAGAGGTAACAAAGGCGGCGACGCCTTGCGCGGACCTTGTCTTTGAACCGCTTTATTCTCGTCAAGGGAAGGCGGAGAGGCGACGGCGATCGCGTCCGTGCCGGTAGGTGTGGCTTGTGTGGCAGCCACAGCGCCGCTGCGTCAAGCTGACCACCAGGAGGCGGTGACATACGTGGCTCCTTCCTCGAGCCAAAGCCCGGCGGGTAATCGTCGTCCACCGCGGTCGTGAACGTCCGCAGTATCGTCCTTCTCTTTCTCAGGCGAGTTCCAGCTCCTATCTGTGATAGAGTGAATGGCGTGCTGGCTCTCAACCTGGTAATGGTTGACCAATCCATTTACACTTTACTACAATTAAAAAAAAAACAAACCAATCCGAAAAATTGACTCATTCGTCCAAACAAATCCAAACCATTCTAACATTTAGTTGTTTTTAGCTAAATGATTTAGCTAGCAATTGCAGGCGGCGGCAGGCGGCATCGCTTTAGCTAGCAAGATTGACTTTTATTGTTGTTAAACCGTTCTCATCCATTAAAACTATTAAAGCAAACCAAAACCATTATAGATATCAAACTGTTTTGAATCAAACTAAATTGAACCACATTTAAAAAAAAAAAAACTGGTTCAAACCAAACCATTACAAGGCCTGAGCTGGCTCTGGCTGCTCGCAGGGGCCAGGCCGGGGAGCTAGTCATGGCGGGAGCTAGTCATGGCGCGTAGGGCTCAATTCCGCCAAATCTGCTAAATTCGTTGGGCCCAACAAAAAGTGGGCCACACTCCGGCGGTCTCCTCTTCCTTTCCTCCGCAGTGTGACTCCGCAGCAAAAGTGCAAAACTACTACTCGAGCCTGACGCTAGCGATATTATTGGTGCTGCTGCTCTGTTCCTGGCTGTCTCCTCTTCCTTTCCTACGCGCCGGTCCGCCCACAGACAGACAGCACCTCCACTTGCCCTCTTCGCTCTCTTCTGCTCACACAACCAAACGTGAAGCTCGCCTGCAGCCCCAATGTCGTGGCTCCTGGTCGTCGCGGTGCTTGCCGGCTTCGCGCTTGGTCCGTCCGCCGGCACGGACCACATCGTGGGCGCCAACCATGGGTGGAACCCCAACATCAACTACTCCCTGTGGTCTGGCAACCAGACCTTCTACGTCGGCGACCTCATCTGTAAGCAGCACTTTGCCCTGCTGGCTGCATTAGATCCATTGCATACCGAGCAGAGCTGCTGAGCTCTCTCTCGTTCGAGCCCTCAATGCTGCTAACGCCGCTACTGTTGCTGTGCAGCGTTCCGGTACCAGAAGGGGACGCACAACGTGTTCGAGGTGAACGAGACGGGGTACGACAACTGCACCATGGCCGGGGTCGCCGGCAACTGGACCTCCGGCAAGGACTTCATCCCGCTCCCCGAGGCCCGCCGCTACTACTTCATCTGCGGTAACGGCTTCTGCCTGCAAGGCATGAAGGTCGCCATCACCGTCCACCCTCTCCCGCACAACGCCACCTCCAAGGGCTCCGGGAGCACCGGCGCACAGGAAGAGGCCGCCGCCGCGGCGCTTGGGACCAGGAGCGCCGCATGGTTGGCGACGCTCGCAGTCGCCGCGGTGGCTGCTTTCTGCTAGGAGCTTTATTCCAAGCATTCACTGAGCATTGTTCTAAGTATTTTGTGCTTTGCCTTTGCCCCCATTTCATTGGTGTTTTTTAAACTCCTCTGCAAGGAAATCTGCTGGTCATTAGTAATGCTAAGCTAAGAATTTACTACTGATTCAAACAACCTTGGGGCACCGCCAAGCTAACTTTGTGACAACTCATCAATGCATTTCACAAAACCCAGTTTTAGAACCAACATGCCATGTATTACAGGTTGCGACGGGCTCTCAACACTAGAAAGAAGGAACGAACAAACCCTATAAGAGATCGTCGACCATAAGAGTTTCGTAATCAATTACTGATAACTGATAAGCAGGCTTTGGAATGGAAGGTAGCATAGTAACCTAATGATAACACTTATAAAATGTCAACATCCGATTCACAGCACATCAAATGAGCATTTCATAATCAATTGCTGGAAAAAAAAAGACTGCAAATTAAAGCACCACCTCTGATTTCTAAAGATCTGAGATTACATTCTTGCCAATTGCCATCAGGGTATTTCATACTGGTCTGGAGCCTTACAGTAATTCACCAGTACAAGTATAGCGGTCAAAATGAATTGAATTTATGGAGCCCCACAAAAAATTGTCAAAAGGTACAGCCTCATCACAATGTGTTTACCCTTATATTTTTCAGTTTCAAAACACTAAAGTGTATAATCTGACAACAGCAAAACATAAATCATTCATAAACTAAATCCTACTAAGTAACTTTTCCCTGAAAACCTTAAAAAAGGGGGTAATGCCCCAATCCACATTAATCATACAATTCTCTTGTCTCCATCGTTGAGCATGTGCTATTCTGTCATATTGGCACCTAATCGATCTTCACTGACGAGTAAATCAACCTAGTGAACCAGAAGCAGGCGCAGAAACCAATTGTGCCAGTCAGCACAAAGAAGGCATAGGAGGCGAGCAGCATGTAGCCAAAGTACAAGATGCCTGACACCAGCTTAGTAATCTGCAGTTTTGTGAAGAAGTAGAAAGCAGCATACAGGAAGAGATACAGGGCGGAGGATCCTGAGGTAAGGTAAGACCTCCACCACCACGTGTAGTCCTCACTGCAGAGCTGGAAATAGCAGAGCACGATTGTGATCTCGGCACAGGTGATGATGAGGATCACAAACACAAGGAAGAGGAAGCCAAATATGTAATAGAACTGGTGAGGCCAGATGGAGGTGAGGATGAAGAAAAGTTCAATGAAAACTGCTCCAAATGGAAGGACACCACCAATCAGAATAGTGAAGAGCGGATTCATGTACCAAGCCTGCTCAGGGATCTGCCGTGGAATCTTGTTTGTCTTGACTGGAGCTTCCATGGCAGGTTTCTTGAACCCAAGATAGCTCCCAACAAAGACAAGGGGGTACTGAGATGCCAAACCAGAGAAGGACCAAGGCAAACATTGTGGTGAAAGGAACAGCACCAGATGATCTCTCCCCCCATATAAGAGCATTCAAGATGAAGAAAATCACAAATGCAACCCCAGGAAACAGGAAAGCTGTTTGCAGGGTAATCTTCTTCCACTCTGAACCTTTGAACATCTTGTAGAGGCGTGAAGATGAATAGCCAGCAAGCAGCCCCATCAAAACCCAGACTAGAAGCATTGCAGTCATCAGTCCTCCCGGTTTGATGGAGAAAGGAAACCCAACACAGCAAAGATCATTGTAACCAGGAGCATTCCAAAGAATTGGACACCAGTGCCAACATAAACACAGAGCAAGTCAGAGTAGGTTGGAGGACGGAACACGTCCCCATGAACAAGCTTCCAGCCTGTTTCCTCTTGTGCTTCTTCTTGAGTTTCAAGCTGATTGTATCTAGAAATATCTCTGTAGAGAGTGCGAAGCATTATCATGGCAACCATGCCAGATAGGAAAAAGCACGATCATGAGAGAGTTCACAATAGAAAACCAGTGAATCTGATCATCAGTCATTAACAGGTAGGTGTCCCAACGTGACGCCCACTTGATCGCACTCTCCTGCAAGATTAGTGGAGGTCCCATTAAAACCATCACAAATAAACATTCAAAGAGTACGCTATAGCAGTTAAACAAAGTTTAACTAAACAGTTCTTAAACCCAGTCTCGTACCTCAAAACGAACATCATATGTGAATATGATTTCCTTGTCAGCTTCAACTTCCTGAGGAGAATCAGAGTTTGTTACAAATTTGCTCGCATGAGGATCACAGGTGCTCAAGCGAGTGTCTACACCATTCCATTTATCGTCAATCTGATGCTTGACACTGGTAAAATATGAACCAAAATACCTTAGGTCCATTTCATAAAGCACAAAAAGAATAAATCCTGCCAAACAAAGTTAGAAGTAAACCTGTGTGGGTTGACCTCAAATCCCACTATTCTAGAGAGTTCGAATTCTCATCCCTGTGATACTTCACACGCAAATGACAAATGGTTGTGGATGAAGAATTTTTCATCCTTAATCTGAAAAAAAGAAGCATCTGTGTATGAGAATTTACTACTCATAAAGGATTCCAACAAAGAATCAAACGATTGCATATATAAAGAAAAAGTAAATATTAACTGAGCATAAGGACTTACTCCAGAATACAGGCCTTTGAGACCAACATGATATCCACCTTGATAAGCAACACTGTTCTTATCTTGCCTTGTAACAGGAACAACTAGTGGGAGGTTGTCCAGAATCCTGTGATACAATTTATATAAGGTATAGGAAATTACTGTGTCAACTGAAGTACAACACTACCCAAATATGTTCATAGTCCTTACATGTTCACTCGGTATTCATCCTCTATCTTTTCCTTGAGCTCCTTGGCTTCTTTCTCACTGATCTTCGCTTTGCAGACAATCTGACACATCTTGGGCTCTAACATTTTGAACTATACCCCAAATAACAAGCAGAAGGACACATTTTATGTCATGCACATACCCAAGAGCAAAACCTCAATTAATCTGTTGTGTCATATAAGGTACTAACCACATAAGGAGAGTTCTCAATGCGATCACCACGAAGAACCTCACCAAGATTTTCGGCGCTGTCGACTATGGTATCTGGCTTGCAGAATGGAAGGGAGTAATATGTGTACGGGAGCTGAGTCTTGGTAGATGTCAGCTTATTCACCTTCACTGGAAGCGGATCACCCTGTGGGCAAATTAGAAGAGTGAATAAAATGCTATCATATCGGTAATCGCAAAATGACACTATGTTATAGGAGATTAATAACACAGTGAATGTCATTCCTTTGCCATGAGTGATCCTCTACAAGATACCTTATTACATCTATAATCTTACACCTCATTTAGGATTTAGGAGTCTATCCAATTAAACTGTTGTGTAGGCCTTGTCTGGCACAGATCAGCTCCTTGCTCCGGTGCCGGAGAGGAGCATAGGAAACAGACCACCCAAAAAAAATTGTGGCTTCCCTACTTTAATTTTGAGACTAGAGATAAAAAAATGGAGGAACAGGAGCTCCACCAAACGGGAGCTCAAGCAGAAACTACACCGAAGTCTAAGCTTGTACTTAAGCTTCGGATCAAGGACCATCATCTGGAAGACAGGTTCAAGGTTATCTTATTTAGTGTACGGATACAAAAATGGCATGTGTTGACTTTCCCACGCGGCACACAATTCTGATCACATCAAAAGTATAGCGGTTATTTTTTTCAGATAAGGACAAAGATCACAACAGCAAACCACGATAGAAAGGCTGCAAAAGTGCACGAATTGAGGTGCAACATGTGAATCCCAAACCCAAGGTATGGAACCATGCTAACTAAACCATACAAACGAATCGAGGACGCTGCACACCGCACACGAACGCTCGAGCTGGATCTGCGCATACCAGCCCCCGAACCGGCACCGCGTTGACTAGATCCAGCTCCGAACACGAATACAGTTGCACAACCACTGCTAGGGAGGTGGACCGAAAGCGCAAGGACCCAACAAAACAAACCTTGGCGAAATCGGTCGGGGCGACGCCAGGGAGGTAGAACCCGGTGGCCGGCGCGGCGACGGCGAGCAGGACCGCGAGCGCCGCGGCCCACCGGAGCATCGCCGGCGTCCGCATCGGTGACGGGGCGGGAGAATCACCGCCCGGTGGGTGGGAGGGTAAGCTCCCCGAGCCGAGATCTGCGCGGCGAGCGAGGCGGTGGGTGGGGGGTGGTGGCTCGCGGCGTGGCGCGCGAGGTCGGGCGGGTGGGTGGAGATGGAGAAGAGACGACGACGCGCGGGCTGCGAGGGGCTGCGAGGAGGAAGCTTCGGGTGACGGGTGTATCTTCTGGGGTTTTATCGATAAAATAGTTTATTGACGCTTAGGTCCCTGGCTAAACGTTTAATTGCTCGGATGGTGTCGGTTCGTTTTGGTCCTAGTTTGACCTCGTATGTCGTGGCACGTGCGAGGGAGGTGGGTGTGCTTTGTCGGACGTCACCTGCAGGCCGCAACGGTGTTTGGTAGTCCATGAATCTTACTACGACAAAATTATAGTAATATCTAAGATGTTAACTACTCTCCGTTCTAAATTATAGTTTATTTTGACTTTTCTAGATCTGTTGTTTTTGTTATGCTTGGCTAGTTATACACTACTATGCGGATGCATAGTAAAAAAATGCATCTAGAAAAGTCAAAACAACCTAAATTTAGAACAGATATAAAAATACATGTTATTGAATTCTTCATTTATAATATTTTCATAGTGTATCGATATGATGTCACAATTTTTTAATTATTTATAATTTTAGTTAAACTTGAGATGTTTTAACTCTTCGTGACTTTTCGAATGACTTATGATTGATGAAGTATTTTGATTTTTTTAGTCTCTATAAGAGTTTGGTAAAGGTGCTCTTGATATAAAAAAATGCCAAACATCCATTTGAACTTTTAGGGGTGTTTGGGACTGCTCCACAAACTACTGCTCAGTAAACTCCACCGTGGAGCGACTCCACAAAAACATGGAGTTTGTAGAGCACCTCTTTGGGTGCTTTCACAACTCTACACTTTTTTTCTCGAACTGTGTGCGTGGAGCTAAAACCGTTTGACAAAAAACATGGAGCGGAGCAGTCCCAAACACCCCCTTAAGTTTATGTAGTCGAGATGAGCTCTCTATCTAGTCTTTATCCGACATTTTCTCGAGAAGATGTGAGTAAATTGAACCCATAGGTATTAAATCAAGAAAATAAAGGGAGAGACAAAGAAACTATAAAAATAGGTTTGGTTAGTTAAAAAGGTTACAAATAAATTGAGGTTCCTAATACAAAGTCCTTGAAATGGCACCGTGCTCGCATTTTAATGTATTTATTCCAATATTTTTCGACGCTATGCATTAAGTCGATTCGCGGCGTCCCCGTCGATAGCGATGCGCTGTGGTGACTTTGTGGACTTCAAGATCTGCCGACTCGATTGCTTCGAAGGTGCTCATAGGGGTAGGGTTTGTGGACGTGTATTCATAGGGGGTGAGTATATGTGTGTATTGGGCGTCTGCATTGTACCGTGTAATCTAAAAAGAAAAGTAATATAGAAACTTATTGAAGAGGGGACTAAATTAGGGTTGCTAGATTCTTATTTTATTAAATTGCTAAAGTTATTTATTTAATGACTTCATTATAGAAAACACGCGAAGTTGCTCTTTGAATGATATATTGATGTTTTAACACTAATAATAGTATATAGAAGTGCACTCTACGTGGCATGATAATTTTTCCTTAGTTTCTTCCCAGTGCTAATATGACTTTTTTAAAACAAAAAAAGTACCCGTGCATCACTATCTTGGAGATAATAGGAGAGTGCATAGTTTTTTCTATTGATAATTTGCTTGATGGTGAACCTATCACTGGTTAATTGTTTATACAAAATTAAAAACGGAAGGGAACCATTTTGCAAATGTATCATTCCACAAAAAGACTAATGATATGTTCTCAAGGTCCATAGTAGAAGAAGAATCATTAGCTACCGTTCATAATAGTTCTTCCTCTCTAAGTTTCTTCTGGATTAACATTTGTTTTATGCTGTAAAAGCCGAGAAGAGCAATCTTTTTCACACTCACACCTCTTGTCCTTGTGCATCTTAACCGATCTAAACCATGGTTACATTGTAGAACTACTATATATGTAAGATGGTGAACATATTTTTTCAACTACATCTACAACATAAAAAAACCTACCTACCTAGTTTGGAACGAATATACTACTCCATTTTAAATTATAAAACTAAATGAAAAAATAAAAGAAAAATAAAAGACTTATAATTTGAAATGACGGGATTAGTACAACACAACGGTGTCTAACTACAATAATCAACTAGACATAGCACTTGCACATATTACCAAATTAAAATGGTTAGGGATGAATTTAGTAGTAGACTCGATAGAATAACAATTTTCTTAATAAAATATTATCCATCCTTCATTTTCAGTGCATCGCTAAATGGATTTGACACGAAAATTTGCACTTAACAATATGTAAGGACTTGTTTCAAGTAGTGAACGCACCAATAAAAAGCCTTTTAAGCCATGCTTGGTAATGCATATGTCCTACTCTACCTCCATCGGGACTGGTGAGATATGCATGGAACTTTTTGAGCCACACATTGGCGATTTCTTGAGCAGCAAATAATGGTTTATTGGGCAAACGAGGGGGGGTCGTCCCTTTAGAATTTGGACATTATTTTGCCCTGCTTCCAAAAAAAAAGTCAAGTAACAATTTTGTAGTTCGAGTCATCTCTTTTCATTGGTAGTATTGTAGTAGAAATACGTGGAATCAGTTCTCTTGTCTTCTAGAAGTTTGTATAATCTCTTTTCCCTCTTGGTCAAGCAAGGAATGCCTTTAGCCGGTCAGACAAGTTGAACCCAACGATCATTGGTGCCTTTAAGCTTCTTGATACATACGAGTCCCTATCCCCAGTCCCTTACCATGATGATCTGTTTCAAATGAGACCAAATAGCACAAATATCATAACCTTGCCACAAATTTTATGTAGTATTCCATTCGAAAAGGAGTATAATTCTAACAAAAATATTAAAATTATGCTACTTAAACTTGTTATTATGACATATCATTATAGTATACCTATTTTGTGTAATATACATTAATATTTTTATTTATACATTTGATGAAACCTAAAATAGTTTAGGAATTGTGTTTTTAGAGCCAAATTAGTACTCTGAGTACCTCACTTTTCTAGAATGAACGCAAGAAAATTAACAATATTTGTTGTACCAGGGATTTCCTTGCCTCCCAGCGCGGTCGCTACACATCTCGTGCAGCCGTGCTTGCTTACCGGCATCGCACGATGCGCCGGCACGCACCTGCAGCAGTTGCCACCAGCCCACCACCGCGGTGCCTTTGCCTGTGACCTCCCACCCCCAAAACCGAAGTGGATCTCGGCCAGCGAGCCGCCCACCTCCTGCGACCGGACCATCACCCCCTACGACCGCGAATATCCATCGCCTCCGCAAGCATCGCACCGCATCGCTGCCATCCCTCCCTCCGTCCGTCCTCAGAAACCCAGCCGCCCAAGCCCAACCCCTCCGCTTCCAGATCCCTCCACCACCTGCCGCCCCAGATCCCGATCCGCCGCCTCGGCCGCGGCCATGGCGGCCGATCCCTGCTCGCGCTCCTCACCGGCGCGCTGCTAGCCGCCTTGTCGCTCGCGGCCCCGGCCGCGGCGGCCCCGTCGTGCCCGCACACCAACCTGACGGCCAACTTCTCTGCCGACCTCACCATGCTGCAGCACCAGCTCCGCGGGACGGTGCGCCTGGCCGACGGCGGCAAGTGCGCGCTCGAGCTCACCCGCTTCGACCTCCTCGCCGCCTCCCCGTCCGCGCGCTTCTGGGCCGCCGACGGGCCCGCCATGGCCGACCTCGCCGCCGGCCGCGCCTTCTCGCCGCTCCCGCTCAACAAGACCTTCAAAAACGCCTCCCTCGAGCTCCCCTTCGCCCGCCCGCTCCCGCGCCTCCTCGCGCTCTACGACCCCGACACCTCCTCCGACTTCGGCCACGTCTTCCTCCCCAACGGCACCGATGCCGCCGCCGCAGAGCCGGCGCCCACCATGTTCGACAACTGCATCCCACTCTCGGAGACGGAGACCTACCGCCTCCGCTGGACGCTCAATGCCTCCGCTGGCACCGTCGAGATCGGCCTAGAGGCGGCCGTGGGCTCCGAGTACTACATGGCATTCGGGTGGGCGGACCCCAAGGCCAACTCCCCGCGATGATCCACGCCGATGTCGTTGTCGCCGGCTTCACGGAGGAAGGTACCCCATTTGCCGAGGACTATTACATAAGCGACTACACTGAGTGCACGCTGGGGAAGGAGGACTCGCCTGTGTCTGGGGTTTGCCCGGATAAGGTCTATGAGGACGGGAAGAACGATTCAGTCTTGGTGTATGGCCACCGGCGGGATGGGGTGTCCTTCGTGAGGTATGTGAGGAAGCTTGATGTTGAGGATGCCAAGTATGATGTGCCAGTGGGTGCCACGGAGGAAATGGCCGTGCTTTGGGCCATTGGTAAGCTGCGGCCACCGGACACGATGCGCCCACATTACCTCCCACAGAACCACGGGGTCCCAAGGGACACGGCCTTTGGGTTTGCCGGTTGAATTTGTCGGAGACGGTGGACAATTGCCTTGGACCCTTGGATGCTGACAATAAGGAGGATCAGGAGAGGATCATCGCAGATCGCGAGACACCACTCGTGGTGACATCCGCTCCAGCCGTGCACTACCCAAACCCACCGAACCCTGACAAGGTGCTCTACATCAACAACAAGGAGGCGCCGCTGCTAAAGGTTGAGAGGGGTGTGCCAGTGAAGTTCTCAGTACAGGCAGGGCATGATGTGGCACTCTATATCACTTCAGATCCCATTGGTGGTAATGCTACAATGAGGAATAAAACAGAGGTCATATATGCTGGTGGGCCTGATGCTCATGGTGTCCTAGCATCCCCAAAAGAGCTTGTTTGGCTGCCTGATCGAAATACGCCTGACCTAGTCTATTACCAGTCACTATATGACCAGAAGATGGGATGGAAGGTTCAAGTGGTTGATGGAGGCCTTAGTGACATGTATAATAACAGTGTTATTTTGGATGATCAACAGGTTACTTTGTTTTGGACTCTCTCCGCAGATTATAAATCTATATCTATAGCAGCTCGAGGTGAGAAGAAAAGTGGATATCTTGCTATTGGGTTTGGGAGTGGGATGGTGAATAGCTTCACCTATGTTGCTTGGGTGGGCGATGATGGAGTTGGGCGTGAAAACTTATTGGATTGATGGAAAGAGTGCAGCAGGTATCCACCCAACATCTGAGAACATCACATTTGTCCGGTGCAAGTCAGAAAATGGCATTATTACATTTGAATTTACTCGCCCTCTTAACCCTTCTTGTACCGGGAAGGTAGAATGCAAGAATATCATTGATCCAACTACACCACTTAAGGTTGTCTGGGCCATGGGTGCTAGCTGGTCGGGAGATGATCTGACAGACAGTAACATGCATTCAGTCACAAGCAGTCGACCAATACGTGTTTTGCTGTTGAGAGGTTCCGCTGAGGCAGAACAGGATTTGCGTCCTGTCCTGGCTGTTCATGGGTTTATGATGTTTGTTGCCTGGGGCATCTTGCTTCCTGGTGGAATAATGGCTGCCCGGTATTTGAAGAGCTTGAAAGGAGATGGGTGGTTCCAAATACATGTCTATCTGCAGTATTCAGGAATTGCTATAATGTTTCTTGGCGTCCTTTTTGCTGCAGCTGAGCTCCGTGGCTTCTTTGTCAGCTCAGTGCATGTTAAGTTTGGTGTGCTGGCCCTATTATTGGCAGTTTTGCAGCCACTAAATGCTAAATTCCGGCCTAGTAAGCCAGCTAGTGGGGAGGTTCCATCTCGCAATCGAATCCTGTGGGAGTACCTGCATGTTATCACAGGGAGATCAGCAATTGTGGTAGGAATCGTGGCGCTTTTCACTGGAATGAAGCATTTAGGCCATAGGTATGACAGTGAGAATGTAGAGGAGCTCACTTGGGCCTTAATGCTGTGGGTGCTTTCAGTTATTGTTGTTGTGCTGTGCTTGGAATATAAGGAGGTCAAAAGAAGGATCGGTGACAGAAGCACCAGAGGGCACTGGGTATTAGGCAACACCGAGGAAGATGATTCAGTTGATCTTTTGCATCCTGATGGTACAGCCAGGAATTCAGAATCTAGTGCTTCTGGCGTAATGGAGGTGCAGCTTGAACCTCTCACTAGATGATGTAGATCATACTGTCAGATACAAATACACCCGTTCCATATTTTTCTTATACAAATGATAGTTCCACTGGCATGAAATTTTCTGGTTCAGAGGAGGCTGAGCTGGAATTCTGATGGTTGTTTTATTATAGCAGAATGGTTCCAGTCTAGATAAGATGTTCAAATTCTGTCAAAATTTCGTGCATCACACTGTTTCCATTGTATAGTGTACATTTTTGACAATAGACAGGTATAATTTGCCACAATGTCTTAGCGATTCTTTCTGCTATTCAGATTTATAGAGGAAAAGAATTAATTGAGGTGCTCATTGAATGTGTGCGCCGGGTATTGTTTTCTCAAAAAGAGATTGCCATGAATTCTGTACCATATTCAGAAATCTGATTTGTTAATCTTGAAACAAGGCAAGAATATGTTGATGTACAGGCTGCTTGTTTTTTTATCTGTGTCTCCCGAGATGTAAAATATACTTGAAATATACTTGAAGTACCCCATTCTTCTCCAGAAGCGATCCATTATGATGGCAATGGCAGTACACCTTTTGGTACCACAGATATCTGCATTGATGCTTAGTTTGGCTTGTATTGTAGGATGCGTTTGCGTGTGCGCCGAATTCGGTCGTGCTGACTCTGGACTCCAATTAAAATTTGTGAATCAGGCATAGCTGACCACGAGGAGATCTCAGTTGCATTTTCCCAGAGCGGGACTGCAGGAAGCGCCGTGGTCTTTGCCGCGGAGGTGTGAAGTGGCGGAACCGAGATGGGGAGCCGCCGTGCCGTGCCGTGCGCCGTGGTTTGGGTTCCCGCACCAGAGGTGGTGGCGTCGCCCCCCTGCCCTGTGTCTGCGTGCGGGCAGGGCGTTCAGAATTCCGATGATCTGAACAGCGTCGCTCGAAGCCGATCGCCGTGCCGAGCCGAGCCAACGCTTTCCGTCTGGGCAGAACAGCGTCATCCTACATGGGCACGTGGACCACGCCGACGATGGTCTGGTGAGCGAGCGTTTCTCGTGCGCTACCGCCCCCCCTCCTTACCGGCTCCATTTGGTTGTCCCACAAACGCGCCGGAGCGGTCAACGCTAGTAGTATGTGTTTAGTTAGAGATAAGAGTTTTAATTGATTCATTGTCCTGTTTATAATCTAAGCTCACACAACAAATGTGTTTATGTATGCGTTGTAAAGTTGGATTCTAATGTATGGGAACAGATGATACACGGGGGCATATATATAGAATTAATAATATATTATTCCGTAGATTACTCGAGAGGAGAGGAGACGCAAGGATCCACAAGAGGGGTCCGTGGACGGATACGCACACGACCACCAACCATCTCCATTACAGGTTCTGTATTCTACTAATAGCCAGAGCTGCCCTCGTCTTCGTCACGAAGGTTGTGTGGACTTGCAGTTGCAGCTGGTTGAGCGCTACCGAGTCGGAGTTGCAACTCCAATTTCCACCCCAATTCCCCAAACGTTCCAAAGGCTAGGGATTTGCAGTCACTGGACGGAGCATGGAGGAGAAGGAAGACAGCGGCCTCCACCACACCATCCGAGTCCAATCCCCAGGTCTGATTCCCAACTCGCCACTCTTTGCTTCAGTTCCAATCCTTCCAGGACAAATTCAGTCAGTTCCGATCTCCCCTCGTTTTCTAGGGTTTAATTCTCGTATCACCTCCATCCAGTACAGTTAATTCACGCGTGCCTACTACTAGCTCCCCAATCTGGGGCTCTGCTCTGCGTGGTTTGAGAGCGTCTCGCTGGTTGCTGTGGATTCAGCTGAATGGCCACATCCAGCAGCTTACAGAATTCTAGTCAACTGTGTGTGTTTTAATATATCTTTTGGGTTCTCTTGATTGGTAACCTCTACCTCTACAACTAGATGCTCTTCTCAGTGGCATGAGAATCGCTATATATTATTAAGTACACATACAAGCCCTTTTTTTGGGAACCTTTTCTGATTTCAGTGGAACCCATTAAAGCAGACCCTGAAACAGATTGTTCGGCAGAAGAATCATTTGGCATGTCCGTACGCGGATGATTGGAAGTGGGTGAACACTTTTCCCAACGACCACGTGGAACAACATATATCATACGAGTATATATTTATTTGTTTATGTGAACAATACGATAGTACGTTCTAGAGTTTTTTTTCAGAGCCCAAATAATGGCATGAAATTCAAATCCCTGTTTCTGGGTACCAATCTCATTTTGTGCTCAAGGATCCTACCTACCAATGTATGCGCCCATGGTATGTTAAACTCTTTGCATGAGGCGAGAGACATCAGTTACCTGAAGTTTGCCACAAACTCTGAATAACCTACTTCTAAACTGATCAAATCTCAGTCCATATGTTCATTCCTTCTCAAACCACACTCATCATTGTAAATCCTAGCAATGCTGGCCTTATAGGTCTTAGATCCGGTCCCGAGTAAGGCAGTAATTACTGGAAGAACCAAGAAATCTTGAGCTTCCTTTTCTTTTCATTTTGCATATCACCATGCTGTTCGCCGCCAGCGTCTCTGAATTTCCAATTTTCCTTTGCTGCGTGTAACAGATAATAATATAGCAACAATGGGGGAGGAGACCTCGCAGGAAAATGACACAACGACAACATCGTTGAGACGGAAAGCAGCCGAGGTGATCGCCACCTCCCTGGAGACGTACCGGAGCAAGCCGTTCTCCTTCTGGCTACTCCTGTTCCTGAGCAGCGGCGCCATGCTCACCGCGTTCCCGGCGTCGAGCCTGCTCTCGCGGCTCTACTACAACGACGGCGGGCAGAGCAAGTGGATCCTGTCGTGGGCGGCCGTCGCCGGCTGGCCCCCTGCCCGCGCTGCTCCTGCTGCCTCTCTACCTCCTCGGCAAGGCGTCGCCGACGCCGCTGTCGCTGACGCTGTGCTTCTGGTACGCGCTCCTCGGCTTCCTCAGCGCCGCCGACAACCTCATGTACGCGTGGGCGTACGCGTACCTCCCGGCGTCCACGGCGTCGCTCGTCGCCGCGTCTTCGCTCGCCTTCTCGGCGCTCTTCGGCCGCGCCATCGCCAAGAACACGCTCAACATGTCGTCGATCAACGCCGTCGTGGTGATCACAGCGGGCGTGGTGATCGTCGCGCTGGACTCCGGGTCCGACAGGCCGCCCGGCGTCACGCCCCGCCAGTACGCGCTCGGCTTCGTCCTGGACGTGCTAGGGTCGGCGCTCCACGGCCTCATCTTCGCGCTCTCGGAGCTCGTCTTCGCCAGGGTCCTCGGCAGGCGCTCCTTCCACGTGGTGCTGGAGCAGCAGGCGGCCGTGTCGCTCTGCGCGTTCGCCTTCACCTCCGCGGGACTCGCCGTCGCCGAGGGATTCCCGGCCATGCGGCGCGAGGCGGCACGGTTTGCGCACGGCGGCGAGGCCGCGTACGCGAACGTGATGGTGTGGACCGCGGTCACGTTCCAGCTGGGCATCCTCGGCGGCACCGGCGTGCTGTTCCTGGCGTCCACCGTCCTCGCCGGCGTCCTGAACGCTGTCAGGGTGCCCCTCACGAGCATCGCCGCGGTGATCTGGTTCCATGACCCAATGAGCGGGTTCAAGATCTTGGCTCTTGTCATCACCGTTTGGGGGTTCGCGTCCTACATGGCTGGTCACTCCTCTGTTAGAAAAACGTCAACAAGCTGATGTCACCTTTGAGTAATTTGATTGGTTTTGGGGACATGGCAGTGGCGAAGTGAGAGATAATACCCTATTTCGTTTTAGTGTTTGGTTGGAGAACCGGTGCAACAGAATTGTCGAGACGGAATGTTTCTCTATGGGTTCCTTCTCGTCCCTCAAAACTGGGTAGATAATCTCGCCCCTCGCAATGGCGTTGGACTCCATTAGAGGAACTTCATAGTTTATTTCGTAGGATAGAGCTAGAGCACACCCTATCCGTCCCACAAAATGTGTCATTTTCGCTTTACAAGAAATTATAAAAAGAAATCAAACAGTTAAATTTGACCATACATATATATACGAAACTATTAATATTTATTGCGTATAATTAGTATTATTAGATGAATCACGGAATGTATTTCTGTAAAAACTTATTTAGAACTATCTCATATTTTTTTTCTATAAATTTAGTAAAATTCAATAAAAAGTTTGATTGGCATAAACTACTCTTTATCGCTACCCGTAGTAGTACGCTTGCTTCTCCACGATTAATTAGCCGCTGCAGATATCTTTTTAGGCAAGCCTCGAGGTTGAGATGGGGCAGCGCAGGTGATGGCGAGCGGCGGCGGCGAAGTGGGGATTGCCAATTGGAACAAGTTTGTGGTTGTGGCTGGCTAACATGAAATTGTTTGGGCCTTTGGTGTTGGGATGGCTTAGGTGGGCCAAGAAAGAAAGGACCGTAGAAATAGGAAGTGTTACGAAAAAGTGCACATTACCTTTCTCAATTTTACAAAAATCTAGTCACAAAAGAAAAAAAAAAATTTACAAAAGCTGTTTTTCAAAGGCAGTTTTGTCCTTTTTCGCTATATTATTTATTATTTTAGCTGAATTTTTAAAATCATAGTAAATCACAGAAAATCATAAAATGAAAAAAAAATCCAAATTTGTTAGAGTCCACATGAGTATATCTACGCAATGATGAAATGACACTACTAGATAAACGATTTTGCATGACGGTAAAAAATCACGAACGGAGGGTCACGCAAAATCGCCCGATTTTTCGTGGCGGGCAAAATGCCCGCCATGGTTAATAATATACAAAAATAAAAAAAAAAAAAACCCAGATCGGCCCTGGATCGCCCAGTCGTCGGGCCCGCCGCTAGGGTTTCGCCGGCCGCGCCGCCGTGGGTTCGAACTTCGAGCCGCAGCCGTCGCCACGCGCCGACGAAGCTCGAGTGGGAGGCCGCCGCGCCGATCTCGACACGAGGCCGCCCTCCCCGCGGCGCCCGGCGGATCTCGAAGCCGACGCCGCGGACGCCGCTTGATCCGCCGCCCGCTCGCCAAACGGCCTCGAGCCCACCGCCTCCAGCGCCGGCGCCATGGATCCGCCGGGCCCTCGAGCTCCACCGGCCGTGGCCCGGATCCGCCGCCTCAAGCGCGCGACCGCCGGAGATCCGCCGAGCATGGAGCTCCACCGCCGGGATGCGCCATCTCCGCCGGCGCCCCTCTTGCACGCCGCGCCGGACCGCCGCCGCCACCGCCCCTGCCCCGCCCGCCATGGGGGGGAGGGGGAGGAGTCGGGGGAGGAGTCGGGGAGGGGAGGGATGAGTGAGGGAGAGGAGTCGGGGGAGGGAGGGAGGAGCCGGCCGTGTGAGTGTGTTGTGAGAGAGTGGGTGAGAGATGGGTGCAAACCCTAGCTCCACAATATATATGAGCCCGAGAGGATGGTGGATATGGGCTTTTGGACGTTATTTTTGGCCTCGGGACTTTGGACGATCGGACCTAATTAACCGCGGGCGGGTTTTTTATAAAAACCGCCACGGTTATCGATTTACCGCGGACGGACATTTTGCCCGTCCACGGTTAATTAAAAATGCCCGCCACGGTAAATCAAGCCATTAACCGTGGCGGTTTTCTAAATGCCCGCCACGAAAAATCTTTTCCCAAAGCCTCGTAAAATCAATTCTGTAGTAGTGTGATATGCTCTAATACAATCCTTTTTATAGATTTAAATCTATGATATTATATAAATAATTCATATAGCTGCAGTTTGTACGGTCTAATTGTGGTGAAATCTTTATGGTGGGCTAATTATTTGTATGCTTGGATTGTTGTAAAAATTTTATACTCATTGAGTCATGTATAACTTCGTTATAGATTTACTTAGGTGACTAGTAGGATGACATGGACCTGTTCAACGGTTTGACAAAACCAGCTGACCGTAACCAGCCAGACAAACCCTACATCATGGTTACAGTGTGGTCCTGCCCGTAATCCGTCTACCTAGCAAAAGCGTAGGAGAGCACCGCGGCGGGCGTGAGCTACGGTGGCCGGTAAGCTCAGACGTCAGGCTACGTGCCTGTGCTCTGTCTTCTGTTGGGTTCAGAAGCTTCGAGAGTGCACGCGTACCTCTATGTGGCCTTGTTCGGCTGGCTGAGCCAGCCAGCAACGGTGTTTTTCTCCCACGTAAAACCAGCACCAGCAAAGTCCGGCCAGCCTAACCAATGCGGTATTTTTCTCACAACAAATCGCAGACCGTACCAACCAAAGACCAGCCAAAATTTAACAAGGCCTATGCCAGCAGTTCAGAGATCACCGGTGGGTGCATTCTCTTTTACTGCAATTCAAAGCAAAGCGAGCAATACAACTGGTGTATTGGACCGATCGACGAGGTCTCTTCATCGAGTTCAGTAGCCAACAAGGCTAGAGTTTCAGCTGTCAACCCGTGTTTAACCATTCAAACCGGAATAACCAACCCAACCCAATCAACTAATTAAAACCGAAACAATCTGATGGAAACCGGACCAGACCACACCAGCATACTCCCTCCATATTGGTAAAAAAAGTCATTTAGAACAGTGACACGCCTCCAAAACATAACTTTAACCTCTTGTTATTATAAAAATATTTATAAAAATATGGTATATGTATATTTTTATAAAAGTATTTTTTATGACAAATCTATTCATATAATTTTCACATTTACAAACACAACAACTTTAAAAATGTTGATGATTTATATTCTCAATGTTTGACTCGAACCTTTTAAAACGATTTTCCTTTACCAATACAGAGGGAGCAGTTATCTTGGGTTGGTTTGGAAACAAACCGGAAACCGCTAAAACCAGCACATGAACAGGGTTAGGACGAGAGATCACACGCCTCCGGGCTCCGGATTGGCCGGTGGTAACAATGCCATCAGATGTTACGTCGAAAATGAGCGCATATATGTAATCACTTGTTACAAGGTCAACAACGCAAACTATATGGTAGTTGATTGCCTCGCGCCGGCCAGCTTTATCCATTGGATGTCTTGCGAAAAGGTACGGATGCTCCGATGCTCGATGCTGGGATGTATACATGCCTATCAAATGCTCCGCCGAGTAATTTCTCTATACGAAACTACCAAAGAGATTACGCATGCATGCACACCACCCCAGCTAAGACCGAGATGCCCGCAGGTGGTAGAGTACAAATAATATGCTCGGAGATGCCAATACGTACTCTGGGTTTCTTATTGTTACATTACAGTCTGGTTGCTTTCGGACGATCGCCACGTCCCTCGGCTCTCTACCTATAAATGGCCTTAGCTGAATGCTCTTGAGCCTTGGCAAAGCAAGCAGACTGTAATGTAACATTCTATTCGGTCGGTCACTCGAGAGTTAATTGCCTCATTTCAGATCGTCTATTCTGTTGCCCTATACAGATCGAGGTAATAAGCAGACATACAATGCATGTAAGCTCACGCCAACCCGAGGTATTATAATTAGCATTGTATTGCATATGGTATCGAATTAAATTTGATATGCTCCGTTTAGGGTTGAAAATTTAGAATGGGTTAGATATTCTGATACATCTTCGACAAAAGCGTCTCTGTCATAGTGGATTAGAAATAATCTGTAATTTAGAATGAAATGCCATCTCTCTCATTGGCGCATATGGATCCAAAGCTATGTTCGTTGAAACTTATCGGTCATGGTATAATATTTTTCTCTCTCACAATAAAAAAATATTAGTTAACTTATTAGCCGCAGAAACTTTTAGACGATCAGCCCGCAGTCTTTTTTCGAACAAAATTGGATAACTGGAGCACCATATGTTTACTTCCTTCATTTTAATACATTTTGATTTTTCTAGACATATTATTTTCGCTGTAGGTGTAGATTAACACTATGTTTCAAATACGATATGATAATAATATAAATTTATAAATCATATTGACTTATTTTAAAATAAAAGATTAACAATAAAAGAAAAGAAAAGAACAAATTCATTAGTCCACCACTCCACCCGCATGAACAAAACTGCATTGTGTCTTCATATAGCCTGAAGTGCGAACCCCACTCATTGTCTTTGTTTGTAGGCTGACAAGTTATTTTTATACATATTTCAATAAGGTATTGTTTGGATGTTAGCCAGGATCCTTGGGTTCTAGGCTCGGCTCTACAACACTACGATCATGACTTCACCTGGCTCACGTTCAATTCTCGGAGAGAGAAAATCATCATTTTAAACTTTGACTAAAAATATATTCTTTTCTCGGTAGTTTAAATATAAGTCATCTCAAAATATAGTTTTATAGAAGTATATACTCACCCATATTGGAAGAAAGACGTTTTGGATAAAGTTTGAGTCAAGCATTGAGAATATAAATCATGAATAACTTTTAAGTCGTTGAGTTTGAAAATGTGAAAATCATATCAATATATTTGTCTTGAAAATTACTTTCATAAAAATACACATATATAACTTTTCAATAAATATTTTTATAGAAAAGACAAGTAAAAGTTATTTTTTGGAGACCGTGTTGCCGTCCTAAACGTCTTTTTTTTCAAGTATGGAGAGAGTCTTAACTATATTTTATAAATAGTTTATAGCAAAAAGCAGCTTTGTTTTTTTTTATTTTTTGAGATCGTGCTAATGTCCAAAACGAATTCCTTTAGGGACATCCGAAAAAGTATGTATAAAACATTCCTCCCTTCATCTTAGAATAAGTTTAACCATAGTTTTCATGCTGAACAAACTTTCTTAAATTTGACTAGATTTATAGAAATTATTAACAATGTTTATATGTCTAAATAGATTCAGCAATCTGTTGTAATACAAGTGTTATTCTGCACCCAAGGTGTAGAATATTGTACTACACCAAGCTGTTATACTGATTAGGTTTCAGTATCGTTCAGTAGTCGCATTTATTCAGTAGTCGCATTTTAGTGTTACCTGGGTCTACTACTGACCAATAATGACCATGTTCAGTATTATTTAGTATTTTTCTAGCCGTTCTAATACAAGTGCTATTACACCCTACTATACTACACGAAGCTATTGTTTTTGAAACATGCCGGGGATTCCATTCCAAAATCAGTCGCGCCCTGATAAATGAGGGCACGAGGAGAGTTTTACAGTTCAGGTGCATACAATTGTGGAGGTAATCACACCAGCCCATCAGGCTGTGTACAAGTTCAGGTTGGAGGTGTTTGCGCCAGGTTACAAGATTTTCACAAGTTTTTGACAGCACTCTTTGGTGACAGAAGGCTTCAGCGCGGAATGTACGGCCGTTACGTCCGTCCCAGATTCTCCATAGGATGGCAAGAAAGACGAAGGGCCACCGGGACGCGTCCAGGCCGGCCGTAGTGCTTACTGACCAGACTTCATCATCAGACATATGCAGGACCCCTACCATATTGATCTTTGTCCATAGCGTAGTGCTTTGAGGGCAGCAAAAGAAGACGTGGCTCCTGTCCTCCAAATGTTGAGAGCAACGCTCACATTGATCACCATCGACCACATGCTTGGCGTGCAGGTTTACTCGTGTGCCCAGCCCATCCTTGAAATATAGCCATGCAAAAATCTTGACCTTGTTCGGTAGCCACATGCTTGGCGTGCAGGTTTACACGAAGCTATTGTAATGACAGGTTTCAGTATGGTTCAATAGTAACGTTTCAATATTCAATATCTAGGTGAAGTACTGACCGGTACTGACCGTGATCAGTATTACGACTTGGTATTTTTTTCCTAGCCAGTTTGCCCTGCGGCCGTCTATTGTAATGATAATAATTATATATATACTACAAATGCCAATATTTCTTTATATTTTTCGTTAAAACTTAAAACATTAGATTACTTAGGAAACAAGAACGACACTCGCTTTTTTTTCCCGAACATGGGGATGAATGAAGAGCGCAGACAGGACAAGTGCCAGCTGAGTCCCCGAGGAGAGCCCGTGAAAACAAACGCTGAGTCCCCGAGGAGTGACATCTGAACCTGACGTCGTCAATGGCATGCCTATATATATCCTCGCCGTCGTCGCCGATCGACACGCACGTTTGGGTAGTAAAACATGGACGCCATGCCTGTACGTCGCGCCATGGCGTTGCTGATGCTCTCCTGTTGCGCGCTCATCAGCTACTCCCCGCTGCCAGGTAGCGACTCTCCAGCATCTGATGATCCCGTCGTCCTCGTCGTCCACATGACAGCGGCGATCGCGTTCTTCGTGGCCATCGTTGCCATATATGCCAGAGTCGCGCAGCCTGCCAACGGTGCCCCAGCAGTACTGGAGACTGCCCTCTTCACGATCGCGACGATCGTCTTCTCGCTTCTCATATGACGTGGAAACGGACTCCCGCATGTATGTAGTAGTATAATGAAGCGCTGCTGCTTTTGTATAAAACATTACTCGCGCAAAGCCCAGATAAGGGATGTTTTATTGTGAAATGGATTATATTTGTGAGAAATGGATTATATTGTGAGCAACTTCTAACTCGATTGTTCTAGAAGGGATGTTTTATTGTTATTATTATTAATTACTAGGAAACCTGCCCGTGCGTTGCTACGGGAGAAAATAATTACCAAACATTAATAAGAAATGTGAACAAAAGTTTTCATGCTTATTTGGTTTTTACATATTTTGCTAATTTTATTTAAAATGCTATATTTTCTATAGCCACTTTTTGTCCTCTCTGATTTCTTTTCCCAAAGAAGTACGGAGTCTATCGGAACCGTACTCAACACATTCCTTTGCTCTTCCTTCCTAATCTCCATCGCCGCCGCCAGAAAGTCAGACACTGCTCGGCTGATCTTCACAGGCGCTCCTCCTCCTCCACAGCCACGCCGAGATCGCGTATCTCGAAACCAGTCAAGCGAGGGCGAGTGTCTCTCATAGACCACGGGCCCGCATGGCGTCTCCAGCTTTCCCTCGCGAGGGAGGCGTACCTCTGGTGGTGGAGGATTTAGCATGGGCCACGCTTGGGTGGCAGCTAGCGCACGGAGGGTGGAGCACGCACGCGCCATGAGGGCCCTTTTCCGGTGGCTTGTTAGGGGACCCGCAATCCTGCCGGGCGCAACCTAACTCTCGCTCGGGCCTTGTTCGCCGCAGATATCGCTGGACTGGGCGGCGGGTTCTATTCGGATTGAGGTTGCTAGGCTTCCTGGTCGTGTTGAGGTTGCTGGAGCTCTAGTGGCGGCTTCGACACGGACTCATATATGTACGACGGGAGGAGTACAGCGATACACAGGCAATGCACTGCTGCACCGGTAGATGGAAAAATAGGTGGACAAGAAATTCTCTCTTTATTAGTAGGTATAGATGGCGGAAATTCTCTCCTGCAGGACGTCCATCCGTCCGGACACTCCCGTTTGGGGAAAAATCAGTGTGTGGGCTAGGGCGCATCGTGCGGCCGTGTGCCCTCCATCAGGATTACTAACTCGTGGTGGAGAAGAATCCAAGGGCTGCTTAGATGCGTGTCGGAAGACTCGGAAATGCACGGGAAAGCCGAGATGCATGTGTGCGGTGGAGCCACAACTCCCGTGAAAGCAAGGACAATAAGCTTGGCTAAAACTCCAGCCATATCATATGCAGACTATTTTAGAGCCAATTCATATAATAATAACAACTAGTAAACTCGTCACAAATTCCAACATATTATGGGACCCGCCACTATACATGTTTCTTCCTCACTCTCTTCTGATACGCAAAAACAACACTGCTGCAGTCAACCTTTATTGCTAGCCGGCCCTACCGATGTATTGGAACCTCTGATTAGCCGGATGACTAGTGCGTCACCGAGCACCCCCTCTCTCTCTCCTATTTCCTCTATCTTTCACCTAGGATTTTGCGGAGCTGTCTTGGCTACTAGCCAAGCTGACCTAGTTTATTGTACCGCTCTAAGCGCTTAGATCGGTTTTTCTGCCATGTGTCATCATTCTAGCTCAGGGCCGAACGGCCGCATGATGCGCCCATCACCCGCTGAATTTTTTCCCTCCCATTGGTAGGCTGCGGCGCCCAATAGCCTAACTCTAGTATCCGCTTGTCCAAGCGCCCCAAATCGAATCTGCTCGTGCAGATCTCCTTGTTTGTAGCAACGTTGCAACCTGTGCTCCACAACAACCATGCCTTGACTACCCTCTATGACTCCACCGCGACTCTGTTGCTTTGGCGTTCTCCACAACGTCTGGGCACCCACCGGCCATCCCACCCGCCCTTTGTGTCATCACCGCCGTTCACGCAAACCCCACCTCTCCATTTATGTGCCGCCACCCATTGCGTCCGCGGCTAGGCTCCACCGCAACCATGCCACCTTGGCGTTCTTGAAGGTGTCTGGGCGCCAACCGGTCATCTGCGTTGTTCGTCGTGTCGCCCCAACATTGCCCTTTTTGTGCGCCTCTTCGAGCCACCCGACAAGCTCCCTACCCATGAACTCCACATGCTGATGACGAGCTTCGATTCACCCAAGCAGCAAAGGGTTGAAATAAAATCTCATGTTGCAAATGTATGTTTGATGTGTTCTGGGGTTTTCGGATATATGTTGCAATTGTTTCTTTTGGGTGTTACAAAACTAGGTTTGAATGTCGCATATGTTGCAATAGCTACACATGTATGTTACAAGTATATGTTCCTAATGTTTGATCCGTTTTAGACGTAAGTTGCAATTGTTTATATCTCGGTGTTACAAAAGTAGATATGTGTTTATATCTCGGTGTTACAAAGTAGATATGTATGTTACAAGTATATGTTCCTAATGTTTGATCCGTACCTCACAGGCATAGCAAAGGGCCGAAGTAACGGGCGTGGCAGATCGGGTAGGATGGGCGCAGGCGCAGGCGCGGGAGCTATGTTCGGACACAGGGACGTCCATTTGAATGTTTGGGCTTCTCCGTTATTATTATCAGTGACGAAGCCTGAAAAAAAATTAGGGGGGCTGAAACAAAGGAGATGTTGATTTGCATGAAGATTTAATGATGATTTTTTTGTTTTTGTTACAGTAATTAACCTTGATTACCGGATTTTAGGGGCTAGAACCCCACCCGCCCCACTGTTGACTCCGTGGCTGATTATTATGTACACACACATCTTGTGTTAAAATGCTTACGTACAGTCAAATATACTCCCTCTGTCTCATATCTTTTGACGTTCTAGCTTTAATTCAGGTATAACAAGGGAACATTGAATGCGGTATAGTGTTGTGTCCAAGTGCATTCGTTGAATGGTAAAGGTAAACGATTCTCTCCCCTGCCAAAATGTCTTGAATTTTGGGACATTGGGAGTATTTGTGAAAGACGTTCCAATATTAGCTCACAATTCAGTTGAGAAACTGCAGAACTCGGTTTGGTATATGCTTAGTTTTAATCATGTTTGGTCGCATTTGACGTTGCTCGCGTCTATTCATGTGTTTCACACTCGGAGACCACAAAATCCACCACTCTTATTCGCATGAAAATTGCTTATCACATCGATTGATTCACTGGACAATATCCCTAGTTCCCTATATCATGGTTCAAGCTCACGTTCTTTTGCTGAAACAGTGAAACGTATCACTCCGTTCCAAATTACAAATCATTCTCACTTTATTAGCACGGTAATTATAGTTAGCCCCAGGTAATAATGAGTTGACAGTGCGCTGCCTGCTGATGAACAGAGTGGCTGCCACGTTTATTTGATCCTGATCGACGATCACGTAGTGTTCATGATTTTGTTGTTTTATGTCCGGCAACAACAATGGAGCCGACCGCCTTGACGAGGAGAAATCCGACGGACGGCGGAGTTGGCGCCTTGGCGGGCAGTAAACTAACCCATCAGAGCATGATATATTACGTAGGCGATGAGATGCGAAACGGCCACAGGCTGTGATGCAAATGCTAAGCAAATCACGCGTCCTTTTCAGTGGCGCGTCCTTTTCAGTGACCTTGGGGAGCTTGGGTTTTTTGTTTCCGCGCTCGGAGATTTCCATGCCTGCTTTGGACATATATTGCCCAAATGTGCCGGGACTCCCGATGCGCTGGACGGCCAAAGCTAAGCTGTGCTATGCGCCGAGCTCATCACGCAGTGAAAGGGACCGATGGATTGCAAATCGCCTGTTTGTTCCACAGTCTGAACTGCCGTCTCGATCCCTCCGGCCCGTGTCAAGGTTCAGTGCCATAAATACGTTCCACCACAACAAGCTTGTATCTCTTTTTCCCCCCCTCCTAGGGCATGAAAAAAAGGGCATGCAACGCCACAAGCTTACTCCATCCCATTTCCAAAGCACAGTTTAGACGAGACTCTGAATATGGAGCTATAGCTAGCGCCAAGGTTCGTGCGGGTCGGTCAGTATGGAGCGCCCCACGCTAAACATAGCACATGGTGAGGATTGGGCGGATCTAGGATCCGAGCAGGGTTGGCCGCAGCCCCCTGGTCCAGCCTACATAGTGCCGGTAAAGACGGAGAGATAGAAAATGTCTATAAGACAAAATCAGCCTAGTTTGAGTGGTAACTCCTACAGAGGTTCTATGTCAATATATTGAATATCTAGCTAATTCTATGCTCAAATCTTTCCATGTACAATATGACTTGATCAGGCGAGGCTTTGTATCAACCCTTGATCCGCCACTGAGAAGGGAGCAAATGAGCAATCCTTATGATCATAGGGATAGGATTTACGATGTGCGTTTATAGGGGTGAGTGTGGGTTCATGTTGTGATGAACGTCGACATTGTACCGTGTAATTTTCATAAAAAGAAAAACTAGAGGGACACGTAACGGCGTAGGTTGCATATATCTTATACCATATGAAGGGAGCTGCCAATACGTCTTCCTTGGTGTTCAAAACGTTGGAGCACAGAAGAACAGCCCTCGATCTCCCAAGGTAAGGCTATGCACGGGATGCGCCATGATGTTGTACACGTAACATTCCTTATCAGATCCTTACGACCGGCAGGAGTAGTGTCTTCGGCCTCTTCCTTCCACCTTATTGCAACTTCCAAGTTCCAACTGCTCTTGCCCTGTAATTTATTAAAAAAAAACTGCTCTTCTGCAAAAACAAATTTGTAATCGACCCACGGCGGCGTTGGACCGAAAGATTGAGCAAGGGTGGACCTATGTGGGCTCTACAGCGCGGGAAATCACAGAAATTGCCTAGCATATATATGACAACTCGAAGACATAAATATATAAAACTTTAGAAAAACCATTTGAGAAATCTATGGTGCCAAGGAGAGAAACATGAGAATTTTGCTTCAGGTCGCCCTAAGGACCAATGAGGATATCGCACAAAGGAGGGCTCACTCTTGGGGCGTGTAAATTTCTTTTGTGTCTTTTTTTGCCTTTCTTTCACCCCTCGGTGTCACCAGGGAAAATTTTAAAACTTCTGTACATAAAAACTCTCTTTTCCTATCTTAATTGAAAGGCGAGCTTTTGCCATTACTGTTCAAAAATCTATGGTGCCAAAAGAACGATGACAACGAGAAGAGGGAGAACTTCGATGGAAACGAATAGAGATAGAGCTTACAGCGTCCTGTTCTCCGTAGCCCATCCCGATTTCACTAAGCTCTGAACATATTTGTCTTAACTGACCAAGAAAGGGTGAATTATATTATATATATACTCAATACTCTACTCTATTTGTCCCAAATTATAAGTCATTCTAACTTTTCTAGAAGTCAAAACATTTCAAACTTGATGAAATTTTATATACTAAGATATTAATATTTATAAAACCAACCAAGCATCATTAGATTCTTCATTAGTTATATTTTCATAGTATATCTATTTTATCATGAATCTTTGTATATTTCTCTTAATAATTTTGGTCAAACTTATGCTTCGACTCTCCAAGATTTTCTCTATATATAATTTTTGGTCAAACATAAAAATACTAATATTCATGATGTGTGTAATTAGCATCATTATATTGTGAAATATACTTTTACAATATATATATATATATATATATATATATATATATATATATATATATATATATATATATATATATATATATATATATATATATATATATATATATATATATATTGATACTATTTTTCTATATAACTATTCAAAGTTTGTCTTCTCGAAAAACATAATATGCATTTATTTTTTTGACGAAGGGAGTATAAAACTCCTTCTATTTGAGATAATGCATTTTTCATTCATATTCTTATGGAGAGATGAGATAGTGTTTGTAACCACCTCCGTGAACCGTAGCCCTTTTTTTTGTAGGGAAGCCATGTGGCACACTTTTATTGATCTGTAATCATCCAATTCACCAAACTTTCTATAATGAAATGAAACTAGGGGTTCATCGACCTAGATATATGTATGTTTCAAAGACAGCTATCCTAAGCTAGTTTATGCGCCACCTGATTGGTTTCCGGTCACAGTGCTCAATGCCCGATGTAGCCTAGCTGGTTTGTGACAGGAGGAAGTAGTATAGTACTATGTATATATTTTCTCCCGCCCCGTATAGAGACCAATTTCCTCTCTTCCATCGATCCCAGTGGCCCGTGGGACACGCCTACAGTGCCACCCCATACGTGTATATATATAAGTGCGAATAAACTCATAATGTACACCCCCTAATAAAATGGACGGCTACTCCGTTTTGGCCATGGTTCTTGTCAACCTTGAGTTTGGCCAAGCCCTCCGGATAGACCATCTCCTGACGACGTTCGCCGGCGGCGAAGCATCGTTCTACGAGATCGCCGTTGTGATGCTCACGTCCATGGCGTTCTTCCTCGGCGTGGCGTCAATCCACGCTAGGGCTGCCGCTGTGTTTCATCCTACTGCTTCAGGAGACGGATACGTCCGTCTTCAGAGGTTCCTTTGTAACGGCTGCGACAGTTGCCTCCATGGCTGCGGTCGTCGCCTGGCGCCTGACCCTGGCACCTACGTGTGAATAAGACGAGCAGTGCGGACGCACGCACGGACGTCTGAAGCCAACCTCATAAGTAGGAGTATACGGTACTCTGATGTGTGCTGTTGTCATCTGGAATCTTCTTTTACCTGAACTACTCCTGCAACCGTCTTTCTTTTCTTTTCTTTTCGGCAGCCAAATCAATTGATTCGTGTGATGACGTACGTGTCAATTGTTATGTCTGCCTGTGTATGTAGTGCTGTAGTGTTGTCTGTTGTGTGGTGACGTGTCAATTGTTATGTCAGGCAGCTGGACTAGCTTGCATTAGCGATCTGTTGTAAGCTGTTTACTAAGGAAAATTATACATGCATGTCGTATCGTATTATAGTGTGAACTTATGAAGTAAGGATATAAGGTTTATCGGTTTATCAGCCATGGTACACTATATTTTTCACCCAGCTTACCAGTAATGGTATAGTGATTTTCTCTCATAACAAAACAGCATAGTCGTAAAAAACACTATATAAGTTTCCTCTCAGAAAAACACTCACCGAACGGTCCGTAGCCATCGAAATATACGCATCGAACAATCCTGTGCAGCTAGAAAAACAGAGAAGAGAAAGGGGCGCACCAGACAAACAACTCTGCTGTAAAACCCGCCATCCAAATATTTTGATTTTGCTTGGCAGCGATAACTTCCACAGTTGTCTCCATACTTGCGCTGGTCCCGTTCCACTTGCCCCCTGTTGTTGTATATAGTTCCCAAAATTACAGTTCCAAGGCAGATTTTACTGAAAAAAAGACCATTCCGGTTGAAGTGCCAAGCAATTAGATCCTCCCGCCCTGGAAGCAGAGGAATTTGGAGAATTCTGTTGGCATCCACCTACCAAAAACCCTAGTTTTAAATAGCCGGCTAACGGGTTTAGCGGCAGGGCTGCTATTATGGGCTATAGCCGGCCCGGCTATAGCCGCCATTTAGCGTTAGCTGGCTATAGCCGACTAAATGCCATAGTGTCTCGGCCTTCCTAGCAGCTATAGCCGGCGATAGCTCCAGCTATAGCCGGCTATTTAAAACTGGGCCAAAAACATACAATCTGACTGAAATTCAACCCGACTGCACCCGATCTGTTGTGCCAATAGTAATCCATCTCTTAGAGCTGCAGCTTCCGCCATGGCTGCATCAACAACATGCGGAATATAACTATACTAGAACATCAGGCGCCCTTTGGCGCCCTACAATGATTCAAAGAACATACAATGCTTTAAGATCTAAGCATGCATTGATATAAATAATCATTCTCACCATTACTATGGTGTCAGCACCTAAGATCAGGCATATCACACAAGCAGATACATAGCGTAAATCTCTACTACTATGAAGGAGATGTCGGCATGACCAGTCCCCATGCAATCAGTCTACCTCTTGCTATCAAAACTGTCCCTAGCAGCAGCTGGGATCAAACATCAGTAGCCACAGTAATGTATTCCATCAATGGGACAACAAGCAAGCATGACTATACGCCTAGTGACAAACCAACGAAATAGATTACATCAGCCTCCACAGATAACATATTAAAACCATGAAGCTATACAATGCCATCCAGGCCATAAGGTCCAGCTGCTGGACAAGGCATTGCTGATCCAACCTTGTAGTGAGGTTCCACAAACAAACCAATGTTGCAGACTTTGTTGATCAAATGGTTAAGGATTTCTGTTAAGAAAACTCCATGTAGTATTGCATCGTATAGAACCCAAGTTGTCTTTTGAGTTCGCAGCAAAGACACACTTCTTTCCCTGATATAAAAATGGGTGATAGATTAGCATAGATATTTATAATCCCTAGAAAGGTCGTAGAAAGTGTAACGCATAAGCAAAACATGTAGTTCAGAAACTCAGGTAGAATAAAAGGTATGCTATTGGCTTATATTACTTCACTTGCATTATGAGCACTACATTAGCAAGCATAGATCAGTCTACACTGCACACTATAATGATGAATCTGACAATCTGTGATGCTTTCATAAACGAAAGGGATATGTACTGCACACTATAATGATACCGTTGGTCTTTATTCAATTACTTGGTGTCAATTCTCGTTCCTTTTGTGTTTCCGAAATTCAAGTCTCATGCAATGCGAACTACATATTTTGTCAGTAAGACCAGCTTGTTTTAGCAGATTTACCTACGAGGAAAAAGTCTATATCACCCCCGCATCTTTTATCACTCTAAATTGTGGGGAACCATATGAGATTGCTAGAATTAGGACAATTAGAGTATGTACAATGAATTGTAAGGAACCATGTGAGATTGCTAGAATTAGGAAAATTATTAAAGTATGTACAATATAAGGAATGTTCATTTGTCCACCTGTTCAGTAAAAATCTTTGGCCCCTTTCCCTTCATAATAAGCGCCCCCAAACCTTTTCTGAACCTACACAGCAGAAATTTGTGTGAATTATAAGCTGTACATTTGCTTATATGCACACTATACATGAAAATACATAAGCGAGATATCCAAGCAATAAATTGGTATTTGGTTGGAACATCTATGCGGTATATTCTTTATTCTTGTCACCTCCATAGGTAAGGCACTTATATTTCTTAGAACAAAACAATTTTATGCAGCTTATGTTCTCCTATTTATGAGTTATACAGAAAAAAAAAAATCTTCCTATGAGCACAAGATTAAATGTAAAAAGAAGGCAAGGTTAAGTAAACTAACAAAGGAGAATACTATACACGGAGCCTCAAACATTTTTTATTCCTTTATCAATTAGAGCCTCAACTGAACAGCCTTTGCGCAATAATCTGAAGTCATCAATGGTTGTATGTGTGCAGTGGAGTGCGCACCCTGACATTTCTTTTGTTCAAGATGTGCTTCAGTTTCAAATGCTTCAAGAACCAAATTGGAAAGACATGCTTCAAGAATAAAATTGGAAAGACTGATCTCATGAACTAAAGAGGAAGAACCTGACCAAGACACAACAGGGACAGGGCACAACATGCTACCTTACAGCGAAGATACTACTCAGTGATGCTGCTGCAGACCATCCATCCCAATCTCCACAAAATCGGATCTCAAGGAGGGCGTCAAAGTCCGTCAAACGCTTGATGCAAGGCAAGCAATGTTTGACCCAGGAACAAGTCTCAATGGTAATTTAATTCTTTTGAGAATCAAAAGGAAGATCTTCCTAGAATTAAGAAAATAGAAGCTTAATCGTATGAGTAAACCAATAATAGTGAGATTGAATGAATCTATACAAAACAAAATCAAATCAAGAAATTGAATATACTCAGATTAATATATTAAAGTGCATAAATTGAAAATAATATCTAAAACACATCCTACCATGTAATTGGATAACTGCCATGCTGAAATCAGCTCCCGGCCCTATCCACCCGCTCTCCCTACGCAAAAGGAATAAAAGAATTAAACAAGATTTCAACTAAAGAATCATGAAAAAAAAAGGATATCAGGGAAGGATGTTACTGTGTGTGAGCTCCCACAAGTTTTCCATCTTTTACAAGATTTGGGGGAGGAAGCGATGGGGGTTAGGATTTGGGAAGAGAGATAAAGGAGAGCACAGAATGAGGATGAGGGTTGTTTTGCTCTGTTCTGTGACTCGCAGATCTAAGAATCAAGCAAGCAAATAGTGCAAACAAAATAACAGAACACAACCAACCTTGCAGGCAGTTGCAGTTCTCTGCCTCCTTGCGCATGACGCCGAGCACACAGAGTCGATGAGCTCGCCTCCCCGGTGCAGTTGGAGGTCGGAGTTGCCGCCATAGCAGCCGGTGGCGTCGATGCCGTGCTAGTATGCAACAGATCTAGGAGTGGAAAAGAGGGGGCGTCGGGGTGGTTTCGGGGCCTTTGCGTAGCAGCAGGGACGGCCGAGAGAAAAGAGAGAGAGAGAGAGAGAGCGCGGGAAGGGAGGGAGGCAGCAGCGGAGAGAGAGAGAGCGCGGCGGCGCAGCAAAAGGGGGAGGGAGGGAGAGGGCGGCGGGGGAGGGAGTGAGGGAGTTAGGGTTGGGAGGGGAAGGAGAGAGGGCGGCGGGACGGAGTGCGGGTCGAGGGACGCAGCGCAGTGGGAGCGAGCTCGAGAGTCGACGTGTCGAACAGAGAGAGAAGGCCACCAATGCCTTGAATTCTGTGGTGCGAGGAAACACATGTGACTTTTAATAACCCGATGAGGCAGCAATAAAACCTCCTCCTAAAATCTCTGATGATCGCTCCCGTCGCTGCCGCTCCTTTGGTTCCATCAAAGCCTGCGTCGACATTAATCATCAAGATACCTTCAGGTGGCTTCCTCCATCCTTTGCTTAACTTAGTCATTTTCTTAGTTGCTAATTTATAGTTCGTCGTAGTTGCAGCAATGGACAAGTTTTGGAAAGATTTCATCTCTATTTCCATTAATTAGTCACTTTGTAGTAGAGACCTTAATGGGGTAGCTCATGAGCTAGCTAGACAATCTCTGATAGATAAGAATTCCAATGTTTGGATAGATGACCCCCCTGCTTTTATTCGGCAATTGCTTGTAAATGATGTAACTATCTTGTCGGATGAATAAAACATGAGATGAGCTTTAAAAAAAAGGACTGAAGAAAGGGAACTTTATCGGATGGTCCGCATGGGATAGAGATCTCAAGCAGACGGTCTGGTCCATTCAAACAACAGAGAATAGGAGTATGAACACTGGACACTTATTGCAATAGAGGATGAAGAACATATGAGGTGGAAGCACCTCAGCCGATGGTTTTGCTGGCCAATGGTGACCGATCAGCCTAGCATGGGGAAGGTGGAGACAAAGAGCATGAGGAAGAAGAAGATGCAATGCTTCAAGTCGCGAGAGACTGAGGACATGTGTAGGACTGTCCAGGAAGATGGAGGCAAGTGCTAATATTGCAACATTTGTGGGTGATTCAGGGCGATGAGAGGAATCTTCTCTAGACAAAGATATAGGGGATGGCATTTGTGGAGGTAGAGTTACTAAGTGAAGGTGTTTGTAAGGATAGAGGTGGCAAGTTTTTTTTTTTTTTTTGAATAAATCACCGGAGGGGGTTGCCCCACATGAATTTCATTAGTGCTTGGGCATGCCGAAGTAAAGGTTCCCTTATGCAGGGTTTTACATGGTGAGTAGGTGAGGAAGACATCCTACATGTCAAGATGAATTGGTGGCAAGTTTGATGCTAAGTCAAACTCACCACGTTATTCTTGGTGAATTGGTAAAGTCTTCAACTCAAGTCTTGAGTACACGGTGGTTCTGTGTAACAAGCTACAAGCTCGCGGATATTCGCCAAGATGAAGATTTGTCGGAAAATGAATCAACAATAAAAATTGTATTAAATGAGTTTGCATTTGACTTATATTGTATTTAGCAATAGGGGGTTAAGTGGAGCTGAGTGTTGGGCACTTGTAACCAAGCCCCTCTACAAAAATGAGAGGGATGCGCGTACTTGTAAGAAAAGAAGGTGAGAGGCAACACGACCACATAGCAACATGCTCACTATAGGGGGTTAGTGGCTTGTTGGCCAGTGTCGCGGTCTCGAGGAGCACCTCTAAGAATGCTCTAAGGAGGTAGCCTTTGGTCAAACCTCGATATCAAATCTCGAGTCTCTACTGTGTTGTGTGCTCTCCTATGATCATTGCCTATAGGTAGATTCAACTAATCACTCTTAGATCATGCGTTGGTGTATCACAACAATGTTAGGGCACGACTCAATGTGCTAAGCGAACCGAGCGAGCAAGGTGTCGACGATTTGATGACGGTTCGATGTCCCTAGTGTGAGCATCGCTCGATGGGGCCCGCTACTCACCGAATTCAATAAAATAAAGTTTCTTTGCCTATGCGTGAAGCGCATTTGCTCTACTCCACCAGACTTCGCCGTCCTCTCCGGTGGTCGCTCGGGCCTTGGAGAGGGAGGTGGACGGCGGAATCGTCGAGCGGATGTATATAGACTAGGTGTAGGTTCTCCTAGGTCTAGGTTGTGCTTGCTGTCGATAGTCGACGGCGAAGATAGGGTTTGCTAGGGGGAAGGTTTTCCCCTGCGGCCGTGTCTTCCTGGTGGCGCCGGCGAGGCGATGGCGGCGTCGTCGCAGTGGAATAACTTCCCAGTCTCTTCCTCGCCCCCTTGATGCCTTCCTCCACTTCATCGGCGAGTGCGGGAGGAGGGATTTGTCGTATCCCCGGGTTGGAGTCCGAGGCCGGTGAGTCTTCGCCTTCTTCTGTTGGTGTTCTTCTGGCCTCCCTTTTGTTCAAGGATCTTGGTCCGGCCGTGGGTCTCGTGGTTGTTGGTCGGGTTGGATTTGGGTCTTCTTCCCCGCGGGCGGCGGTGGCGCCACCGGCGACCTCGCATCCGGGAGGCGGTGAAGTGGGGGCGTGGCCCCTGGCCGATGGATGTTCGCCGTTGCTTTCTTCTCTCTGCGACCGCAACAAAAGCCTTGTGGTGCGATCGCGGCTTCTCCGCTCGTGGTTGGCCATGGAGGTTCCTTCAACGGTGGTGGTCGGCGGTGGATCGACGGCGGCCCGATGGAGCCTTCGCGGATTCGGGATACACAAGCTCCAAGGACTTCTTTGTAATTTTTGGTTTTGCTAGGGGCCTCAGTAGTGTAAGATGGTTAGGACAGCTGTCCATGTATCCTCCCAGTATGTATCTCAGATTCGTACGCGTATCTGTGCGTTTTCCTTATCCAGTAATACAGATATGTTTTTATCAAAAAAAAAAAACATCCGAACTGTTATGAATGAGTCAAGGTACAATGATGTGGCCAATTAAATGCTTAACAGGAGGAAAAGACAAGGAGGCACTGTAGTAATAATTATCATTCACTGTAGCAATTTTGTATCCTTCCTGAGTGTCCCTTTATAAAATGGGTCACTTTAGTTGATGTATGTACAGCAGTGAAAGTAATAAAGTGCCAGAGCTCTTCCCCTCCCATCCTGTGTATTCCACTGTGTTCTTCTTTGTTCTTGTGTTCGTGACTATCCTGTGAATCAAAGAGCTGATTTCTAACACGTTATCAGCACGAGTTCTAACCGAGCTAAAGGTAATAAGGTGAGAAATCAGTTCTCTACATACAACAGCTTGTTCTTATTCTCTGCCTTTCTATCAAGAACAAGCACTCGAACACATCCAGCCATCCTGAAGATGAGCATGGACAAGTTACCTGCATAAGGAACTAAACCGTCGTCCAGATGACGACCACAGCAGCTCTAATGGCTAGAACTTCATGAGCACGGATGAGCAGGCCTCCACAGGCCGCCGCCGCTCGCCATGACTGCCTTGTGGATCTGGTCCCTACATCCAGAAACCGCAAAAGTGTGGGCTCAGTGGATCTGGTCCATGTATCCAGAAACCGTAAAGTAGCACCACCATTGATGGCCATGAGCAGCTGACCTTACCTTCGTCCCGAAGACGAGCAGATCGAGTCCCCTCCGCCCTGAAGGCGAATGGATCGGACCATGGACGCTGCCATCACGCTGCTGCTCCTCTTGACCGCCGCGGACGCGGGCCAACAGGCCACGGAGTAAGCACGGGGACTCGATGCGCCACCACTGCTCCTTCTGCGGGCGCGCGAGCCAAGGCCGGCCGGCCGCTGCGAGCACAAGCGCCCAGGCCGGCACGGCACGCGCACGGGACCAGAGTGCCCTGCAGAGGCCTTGGCTCGCGGCCAAGCCATGGCACGGGCGCGGGCGCTGCCCAGTCCAGCTCGGCCCCAAGCGCGGCGCAGGGCGCGCGACCCGGCGTGGGCGCGGGCGGCCCCGGCGGCACCCGGCGTCCCGGCCTCCCTGGCTCCGCGCGAGCGCGCAGTACGGACCGGGAAGCCCCTCGCCGGCCTCGCCGTGCAAGCCGCGCGAGCACCGTGTTTTAGCCCGGTCAAATAAAGAGAAGGTGGAGGCAGTGCAGCGCACATGCGTTCTGATGGCCTCCTTTAGTTTGCATGTTGACTGTTGGTGGCTCACCTCTCGAGTGGACAGGCTACAGTTGAGCGCGGAGTGTTACTGGCGCTGCTGCCCCGCTAATTGCTGGCCGTTGGTCGGCTGCACTGCATGGCGCTGATTAAAGCTGCCGCTGCTTCCCAGCGCACGCGCGAGCGGGAGCCCTCGCCGCCCACCTCTGCAGGCGTGGGCCCCGCGCGGGCCACCCACTGCTGCTGCCTCGATGCAGAGCAGCAGCGACGCAGCGACGCTGGTCGCCCCCCCCACTCTCTGCTGTGCGATTTTTCTAGAGATGAAAGAGATAAGACTGAGAGAGGGATAAGGGGCAGAATGGGAAAAATGAAAAGGAAGGGTTAGGGTTAGGATTCAGCCCTCCATATTTATATAAAACATGGGCAGATCTGAGCCGTCGATCTCGATGGACGGCCAGAAACGATCAGACCCCTGATGGGCCAGTTTGGACAGCCTAGGGACCCCAGGATGGGCCTCTTTGTGGCCTGAAGCCACCATGGCAATTTATTTTGCCATTTCATTTTGTTTGAGCAATTACTTTGATTTAATTGCTGCAATTTAAATTTGGTATTTAAATTCCGTAAATTTATTTACCGCAATTTATTCTCAGTATTTAAATTCCTGTGAATTTATTTACTGCAATTTATATTTCGCATTTAAATCCTGTAGATTTATTTATTGCGATTTATATTTGTAGCATTACACTTGGGAAATTTTTGCATATGTCCTGAAGACTATGCACCTGTAATCCTGAAGATTACGTGTGGCCGACAAGTTAATAATCCTACACATCGGATGTGCAGGCATGTCGGACATTGCAAAGAGGGATTTTGAGAAGCTCGCCGTTGATGGCAGCAACTACCTTACCTGGGCCATTGACGTCGAGATCAAACTCGATAGCATGAGCCTCGATCATATCATTGCTCGGCTGAAAGGCGGCAAGGATAAACGGACGACACTTGACAAAGCGGCGTTGCACTTCTTGCAACACCATTTACACCTGCACACTGAAGTCCGAGTATATGAGTGAGGATAATCCATTAATTTTATGGCGGTCCCTGAAGGACCGCTTTAGCCAACAAAAGTCAATTGTGCTCTCCAAAGCACAACAAGACTGGATCGCCTTTACGCTTCCAAGACTATATGTCGTGGCGCAAGCATACAACTCTGCTTTGCACAGAGATTGTGTCTAGATTACGTCTATGTGGCCAGAAGATCACTGACGCGGATATGATCGAGAAAAATCTGTTTCTACCCTCGACCCAAAGAACACGCACTATATCATCGTGAAAAGGGTCGATGGAAGGGGAAACAAGGCACCATGTTTAAAGGAAATCCCAAGGGTAAAGGTGAACGCAAGAAGGTCATTGGTGAAACATCTAAACAACAACAACGTTGTTGTAGATGTGTAGGCACTCGAACATTGGTCCCGTAATTGTCGTGCCCCGAAACACCTGGTTGAGCTCTACCAAAGTCCTTCCGAAGCAAGGGCATGGAGAGTCAACGTATGTCCTACTTCACCAATGAGCCAGTAGCTCGAGAACGCGATGACATGCTTGTCAACGCAAAAAAGAAAAATGGTGAAGACGTCCAAATGGATGAAAGTGATAATGACCTACTTGATGATGACTTTGATATATTCGGGGGACACTCAAGAAACCCCAAGGGGGTCAAGTCACCCAATACAATGCCCACATGTACTAGTTTGGCCATACATGCTCCAGGAGAGCATTTGTAATGTTATCTTTTATAATGAATGCTTTATGCTTTATGCTTTATGTTAAATCCCTACTTATTATGGTATTTAACAGCATTTGTGGAGACCCATGGCTGAAAAGGAGTTATGTCTTGTAGACAGCGGCACCACTAACACCATACTAAGGGAAACTAGATATTTCCAAACCTTGACTAAGAAAAATGGAAATATCATGACCATTGCCGGAAGCAATGCTCATATTGTAGGCACCGGAAGTGCTACATTAGTTCTCCCTATGGGTACACAAATATTTGTGAAAGATGCATTGTTGTACCCTGACTCAAAGCGAACGCTTTTGAGTTTTAAGGATATCCGTGCGAATGGTTTCCATGTTGAAACTGAGATTGAGAAGGGTACTGAATACCTCCTCATCACTAAATTCTACGGTTATCGAAAACAAGTGGTGGAAAGGCTCCCTTCATCGCCATCGGGTTTGTACTACACGTACATAAAACCCACTGAAGGATATGTTGCCATGCAAGCCATATTCAAAGACTCGGAGTCATTTCGAATGTGGCATGACCGTTTGGGTCATCCTGGGTTGACTATGATGAGAAGAATCATCAACAATTCTGTTGGCCATAGTGTTAAAGGCTTCCCTAATCCTGAAGATTTTGTATGCACCGCATGTGCAAAGGGAAAGCTAATCACTAGACCATCCCCCCTGAAGATTAGGGATGAATCACCCGCATTCCTGCAAAGGATTCAAGGTGACATTTGTGGACCTATTCAGCCCCTGTCGGGCCCGTTTAGGTACTTCATGGTACTAATTGATGCATCCACTAGGTGGAGCCTTGTGGACCTATTGTCCACTAGAAACCATGCTTTCTCCAAACTTATTGCACAGATAATCAGATTGAAAGCAAGTTTCCCTGATAACCGCATCCAATCCATTCGGATGGACAATGCTGGTGAATTCAGGTCTAAAGTTGAGCATTCAGTACCACATGTCCACACACAAAATGGTCTAGCTGAATCCCTAATCAAGAGGATTAAGTGGATTGCAAGGCCATTATTGCAGAATTGCAAGCTACCAACCGCTTGTTGGGGCCGAAAGGATCTAATTAGCCTAGAGGGGGTGAATAGGCAATTCTTAAAACCCGAAACTCACAAACTCAAGCGGAAGTTAAATGCCAGACTGGTTCAACCGGACGATGCACTGGTTCAACCGGTCAATGCACCGGTTCAACCAGTCGATGCACCGGTACAACCAGTGCTTCCACCAGTTCAACCAGCAGATCACAGATTACACGAATTCAGAGTAAATCGAGTTTGGATTTCAGATCTATCGATTACCACCCTCTTATAGATGATGTTGAGGTTGTAGATGGGCTCCCCTTGCTTTCTCCCTTCACCAAAAAGTAGATCGGGCGCCCACAACCTAAGAGAGGGTAGAAAGGAAGGAAGAACACAAAGAACAAGTGATAGCACAAGTAATCGTAATGAACAACAACAACAAGCACGCGGGACACAAGATTTATCCCGAGGTTCAGTTCCCCACAAAGGAGTTCCTACGTCCTCGTTGTTGAGGTGACCACTTAGGTCGGAGTCTCTTCCACCTCCTTGCCTCCCTCAAGCAACCACAAAGGTTAGCCCGAGATTTCCACTAAGAAAAACGGGGTGATACAAACACTTCGGGGTGCCCTCACAAATGAATCAACACGGGCAACCACGAAGAACGCCTAGCCGGCTAGGGTTCCAAGAACCCAAGAGAAATAAACACAAATCAAGCCAACTAGAACGGGGGAGTGAAGTGCTCAAGATGCGAATCGAAGCTTTCCACTCTCAAATCTCACTTCTCAACTCAAATCTTGGATGGGATTTGAAGCTAGAGCCAAGAGGGAGAGAGAGGGGGCAAGAGAGCACTTGGGAGCCTTTTCTCAGATGTGGGAGGCGAGTAGAATGAGTGGGGTAACGGTTAGAAGTGGAGGGGGTGGAGTATTTATACTGCATTCCCCTTCACAAGGCTTATCAAGCGACTTGGGCCCCGGTACAACCGGTGCGGGCACCGGTTCAACCGGTAGGGCAAATATTACCGTTGTGGGCAAGCCTACGGACGCCGACGAGCTGCGGTAAAATGAACTACCGGTCCAACCCGAGGGCTCCACCGGTTCAACCAGTGAGCACCGGTACAACCGGTTAGAGGCCGGTTCAACCGGTAGGTCATTTTTCCGTGGCCGCGCGCAAGTGCGCTAAAATGACCTAGCGGTTCAACCAGGCCTTAAGCGGTACAACCAAAGATGCACCGGTTCAACCGGTCTAGTGGCTGGTTCAACCGGTACTACTGCAAAAATGTGAAAACACATTTTAAAGGCTCGTGAGTGCATCGGTGTCTCTCAAACGCATACCTAAAGATCATCTTGAGCATTCTATCCCCAAATTAGTCAACCTAATTTGTATCCCTCTCTTGATAGTGCGGCATTTCCTATAACTCAAGTATAAATATAAAATCTTATGAGCCACTTGAGTTGGAACGCCTTCCGTCCATCAAAATTGAGGGTGCTATAATCACCAAATCAGATCATCCAAATCTTTCAATGGACTAACATCTGCGTATAAACTTGAGTGAACATGTTAGTCCCTAATTGATTGTCATTAATTAGCCAAAAACCCACATAGGGGGCGAATGCACTTACAAACTCCCCCTTTTTGGTAATTGATGACAACCAATTCAGGCTTACATAAGATTGAAAGAATTGAAGCTTTTGAATTGCAATTTTTAGATCAAGCTCCCCTTAGTGTATGCATTGGATTTGAATTCCAAAGATCTCTCACAATCAAGGTAGCATACACATAAAGGAGCTCCCCTAAATTTTGCAATTAGTGGGATGCCTAAAAGTGTGCATGACATATATAAGTGTGATGCATACCATATGACAGATATATCACGAAAATATAAAAGAGAGAACATGAATGGTTATGGTAGAAAGAAAAGGACTTAAATTCAACATAACCATTCTAAAACAACATGCATCAACACAAAGTCATATAAGAGGCCATCACATAATGATATATCAATAAGGCATAAGTGTTTGACCTACAATCATCCATTACACACAAGTATATTTCTTGTTCACCACACTTAGTTCACCACATAGATATTCCTTTCATTTCCTTTCATCATTATTAAGCCTAACAATTCTCCCCTTTGGCATCAAATGCCAAAAAGGGTAGGAAAGGTATAAAATATGGTGAACCATAACATGGTGAACTAGAGCCTTCTCAAACATGTCCAGATTTCATCAAATCATTACAAAACTATGGACATATTTACGTAAGTAAAAATAGATTTTGAAATTGCACATAATACTTTCACAATTGATTTTCTCCAATTCTAAGTCAATCAAATTATGTGCAAGACATCAATCCATGTTACGAGAATCAAGGATATTTAGTTCACTCCTCAAAGCACAAAATCTTGACTCATCTAGAGGCTTTGTGAAGATATCGGCTAGTTGTTTTTCGGTTCTCACATGTTGAAAAGCGATATCTCCTTTGGCTTCATGGTCTCTCAAAAAATGATGTCGGATGTCTATGTGCTTTGTTCTAGCATGGTTTACGGGATTGTTTGCCAAATTAATGGCACCCTCGTTGTCACACAAAAGGGGAATCTTGGTTTGCTCACATCCAAAGTCTTTGAGGGCCTGCTTCATCCAAAGTAGTTGGGCACAGCAAGCACCGGCCGCCACATACTCGGCTTCGGCAGTTGACAAGGAAACCGTATTTTGCTTTTTAGAACCCTAAGACACCAAAGACCTACCAAGAAATTGGCATGTCCCGGATGTGCTCTTTCGATTTACCTTGCAACCGGCATAATCCGAATCGGAATAGCCAAGTAAATCAAAAGTGGAGCCCTTAGGATACCACAAGCCAAGATTAGGAGTGTGTACTAAATATCTCAAAATTCTCTTAACAGCCGTCAAGTGACATTCTTTCGGTTCGGCTTGAAATCTTGCACACATGCACACGCTAAACATAATATCCGGCCTAGATGCACAAAGGTAAAGCAAGGATCCAATCATGGAACGATATTTCTTTTGATCCACATTCTTACCACCTTTGTCGAGGTCAAGATGTCCATTTGTTGCCATAGGTGTTTTGATGGGTTTGGCCTTGGCCATGTCAAACTTCTTCAAAATTTGACGCGTGTACTTTGTTTGACAAATGAAAGTGCCTTCCTTGAGTTGCTTGATTTGAAAACCAAGAAAGAACTTCAATTCTCCCATCATAGACATCTCGAACTTGTTAGTCATGATCCTACTAAACTCCTCACAAAAAGCCATATTAGTACTACCAAATATTATGTCATCGACATATATTTGGCACAAGAAAATATCACCATTGACTTTGCGAGTAAATAAAGTTGGATCGGCCTTGCCTATCTCAAACCCTTGTTTGAGTAGGAAGTCCTTGAGACATTCATACCAAGCTCTAGGGGCTTGCTTAAGCCCATAGAGTGCTTTCTTGAGCTTGTAGACGTGGTTGGGAAACTTAGGATCTTCAAAACCCGGTGGTTGCTCAACATAAACTTCTACGGATAGGGGGCCATTGAGGAATGCACTTTTAACATCCATTTGATATAACTTGAAATCATGATGAGCGGCATAAGCTAGCAAGATGCGAATTGACTCTAGCCTTGCCACCGGTGCATAGGTCTCCCCAAAGTCCAAGCCTTCTATTTGAGTGAACCCTTGAGCCACCAACCGTGCCTTGTTTCTAGTAACCACACCATACTCTGATGTCTCCACCAATCCTAGGAAGAGGGGAGACCTCCCGGTGCAAAGGACAAGGTTCCGCGGAGACGTCCGCATAGACAAGGTCCTAAGCCACCGCACCACTTAACGAATCATTTGAAGAAGCTCTACCTGAAGTAGAGAATGCCCCCAAGTGGCAAACCAACCCGAAGTTGGAGAAGTCCCTTAAGGACATCATCCCGAAGATGAAAATCCCAATGCACCGTGCGCACAACATCGCATTGGAAGGTTGGAACACCCCAACTCAATCGTTGAGGGAGATCACGATGAGTGGGAAGACGATCTTGAGGAGATCGCCATGAATTATGTGGAATCAGGAGAATCATACAATAGAAAGACCACGGTTGTCGACATATATTTCGCCTCCAAAATTGCCGACTCATTGGATCCGGATCCGTAACCCAAGTCTTTGATGGAGTGCCGAAGCGCTCGACCGGGAACAATGGAAATCAGCAATTGAGACGTAATTGCGCCGCTTTGCCATAGGAAGGTTTTTGGACCTGTAGTCCAAACACCCCCAAAAGTCATCCCCTCAGGGATGTAAATGGGTCTTCACTCGAAAGAGGAATGAACATGGCCAGGTGGTAAGATATAATGCGAGGCTAGTGGCACAAGGGTTCACGCAGAGACCCGGCATTGATTTCGATGAAACATACTCTCCTGTTATGAGTGGCATAACGTTCCGATATCTTATTTCTATGGCAGCTAATATGAATTTAAAAATGCAGTTAATGGATGTCGTGACCGCATACTTGTATGGGTCACTTGATTCGGAAATTTATATGAGAGTCCCTGAAGGACTCAAGGTCCCTGGACCGAATCAAAAACGCAACATGTTTAGTTTGGGCCTGCAGCTCGAACACCTCCCTGAAGGAGTGTTTGTACACCAGATCACCTACACTAAGAGGGTACTTGAAAGGTTTAATATGGCCAGAAGCCATCCCCTGAAAACCCCTATGGTCGTTCGATCATTGGAAATGGATAAAGATCCATTCCGACCCAAGGATGAGGATGAGGAAATATTGGGACCTGAAGTTCCATACCTCAGTGCCATAGGAGCACTAATGTACCTTGTAAATTGCACAAGGCCTGATATTGCATTTGCAGTAAACCTGTTGGCAAGGTACAACGCCGCTCCCACCAGAAGACATTGGGTTGGCGTAAAAACTATCCTCGGGTATTTACAAGGTACCCAGGACCTTGGATTATGGTACCCGAAAGGAGGGGATTTCACTATGGTGGGTTATGTTGACGCTGGCTATATGTCTGACCCTCATAATGCCAAGTCACAAACTGGTTTTGTATTTCTACGTGGTGGTGCAGCCATTTCCCCGGATGCGAAGCGGACTTTGGTTGCGACATCTACCAACCACTCGAAAATAATCGCCTTATATGAACCCTCACGTGAATGTGTTTGGCTACGGCGAATGATTGACCACATCCAGAAGTCGTGTGGCATGAAAACTATCAACACCCCTACCATTATCTATGAAGATAATGCGGCTTGTGTTGCACAGATGCATATGGGCTATGTCAAGAGCAATCTCACAAAGCATATTGCTCCTAAATTCTTCTATCCCCATGAGCTCCAAGAGAGTGGGGAAGTGGATATCCTGCAAGCTAGGTCGTGTGACAATCTGGCAGATTTGTTCACAAAATCTCTGCTCGCTTCTACCTTCCACAAGCATGTTCGTGGAATTGGCATGAGACGACTTAGAGAGTTGCAAAGTTCGGAGGGAGTATTTCCCGGGAAGCATAAGCTCATAAACTTGACCTGAAGGTCATGGGTCGATCCCTGAAGATCCGACCAAAGTATCAATCTGTTGTACTCTTTTTTTCCCTTGATGAGTTTTATCCCACGGGGTTTTTCTCATGCAAGGTTTTTAACGAGGCAATAGGTGCAATTCAAGTCGGTGCATGCGATGTACTCTTTTCTCCTACTCTTTTTCCCACTTTGGGTTTTGAGAGGAGTTTTTTTAACGAGGCATTGACGTAGCACTTAATTGGCCAAGGGGAGTGTTATGAATGAGTCAAGGTACAATGATGTGGCCAATTAAATGCTTAACAGGAGGAAAGACAAGGAGGCACTGTAGTAATAATTATCATTTACTTTGTAGCAATTTTGTATCCTTCCTAAGTGTCCCTCTATAAAAGGGGTCACTTTAGTTGATGTATGTACAGCAATGAAAGTAATAAAGTGCCGAGCTCTTCCCCTCCCATCCTGTGTATTCCACTTTGTGTTCTTCTTTGTTCTTGTGTTCGTGACTATCCTGTGAATCAAAGAGCTGATTTCTAACACGAACCATGGTTCCGACAGCCATGGTTCGATAGCCACAATGTCTCGGTTCGGTTTTGCGACGCCATGGTTCGCTTTTCCTGCAACACCGGGAGGTGCTCTTATGGGTGAGTTTTGAAAGGTTTAGGATAAATGTTTTTTTTGAAACTAACAGAATAATATTAAGTGTAACCCTTTTGTTATATGCGACCTTTTGTTATTATTGTCAACAGCTATGTTTCGCATTTTTGTATATTTACAATGCAAAGTTTTTTTTTTTTTTTCATCCATGTCAGACTTGGTTGCGCACAACAACAAGACGTTTGTGGTGACTTTGTCAACTATTAGCTTTTGGATTGTTGATGTAAATTTTTGATGGAAGAGATCGTGCGGTTGCGCTATAGGATTTTCTCGAATACGCAAAAAGGTTTGCGCATCATTGTATTTAAGCGGATGGTTTTTTACAACACGCAAAATGCGCGGACTTTGAGGAAACAAAAGATTTACAATAAGCGCTTCCTCTCAGTTTGGTTCTCTCTGCTGATTACTCGCGAATTAGACAACTTAATTTGCGTGCTCCGGCTTCGATCCATAGGTTGGCGGTGCACTTGATGAGGGAGAGGAGCTGGCGGGTAGTGACGGCCTCGTTGCGGAAGCATCGACATTCCTTTCCTTCCGGATGAGCCACGCCCCAAGCATGAATAGGGTGTCGGCTCCTTTTCTTTTGTCTCCGTGCCATCTTTGCCGCCAGTGCTCCCACCAATCAGTCAACGTAGCGTCCCCCTCGAAATTCCTTGTTTGGTTTTTGATAATTGATGAAACCACTAGTGGACTAATCCTATGCTTTGAGTGTAGGACATAAGATAGGATTATCCAACTTGGAGAAAGGAGCATGATGGACTATGGTGATGGACATGATGGATCATCAAGCTCACTCGATTGAAAAAATAAAATGGGCTCAAGGCAAAGGTATTTTGATAGGGCCATTTTATTTTGCACTCAAGACATCTAGCGGATGTGAGTGATTTAGGATCGATAACCGTATTATAAAAGAGAAGAATATCATAATCGCTTTACTCACCTAGTGCCACCTATTTGAATTGCATATGCATATGGGTTAGTGACGTGGCGACTTCGATGAGAAACTCCTTAGAAAAGACTTGAGAAATGCTATCAAATATGGTCGTGAGGATTGACATATTTTTGGATATGATAGCACTCTTATTTGGATTAAGCATGATGGAATATTTGAAGAGAATAGAGAAAAAGCATGCAATATATATATACTAGGAGGATACCCCAAGCGTTGCGTTGGGAATCGGCTGGGGATTTTTTTCTTTTCGCCGGTAGTTTTCATGAGGATAACTTTTTTTTTTTTTTTTTGAGAAACTTTCATGAGGATAACTTTGTGTATGTTTGAAATAAAGTTAGTAACAACAAATTTGAATGCAGTATATACTCTTTGGCATTGTAATACATAAACCATTATATAAATAGTAAAATATGGAACGAAAACTGTGTCAATTAATTAAATGTGTTCAATAGGACCTGTTGGTGAGGTATGCCTAATATAGACAGCTAGTGAGGCTAATACTATGCTGCAACTGGTTCTTGTTTTGTCAAACCATTCATCTGACAGCTCCAAACGTGTAAATGCATTATTGTGGAATGCTCCTACAAAATAGTATCGAAAGTGGTCATCAAATTGCTGTCGAAGAAAAATGTAAGGCTGCATAAATTTGCAGTAGCCCGCATTGCAATTGGAAAAATGTGAGAATGGGAACATATGTTGGGAAAAAATGTATATATAAAATAGTAATGTACACATGTTGGAAAGAACATTTGTCGAAGAAAAAAATATAAGGCTGCATGAATTTGCAGTATCCCAAATTCTGACTATAAAATGTGAGAATGGGATCATAGAATGTACACATGTTGGGAAGAACATTTTTTCCGTGAAAAAAAAAAATAATAGGATGGACAAACCAAACTGAAGGTATAGGAACTCACTGTAAAATTATGTGGGGAAGTCAACCTCAGAATACTTACAACAACCTCAGAATACTTACAAAAGCTCGTATAAGAATAATTGACTGGATGGGACGCAGTGAAATAAGTTCAGTATTGATAGAAACGTTTCATGAGAGCTTACCTGGATGAGCAACAGCCGTATATACTTATTGTAGCATGTAGTACACTGTACACTATAAAGTTTTAGTAATAGGACCATATGGTGCCAAAAAATCCAAGCTTATGCAATAGCGATCTGCACATGTTGGAAAGAACATTTGGATTGCGTGGGAAATAAATAGGAAAGAAACAGAATTGACCTATTATGTCAATGTAGGAACACAGACCATCCCAAAGTATCTATTTAGCACATGTAGTGTTGCTACATGCAGGTAACAAAATCAAAGATGAGACAACCAAGCATTTTTTGTCTTACAAAGCAAGCAAATAAAGGAATAGGATGCAGTCAAGTAAACATAGCCCAACATGGAGTAACAGATCGAGGCGTGCAATTATAATTTTGGAACTCAATCTGTTCGATTCGCAGCCAATGTAAACTCAACTAAATTGGTAAGAGCATATGGTCATAATGCAGGAACCAACATAATAGTAAAGAGTGCTATTTATGAAGAATTGTTATAGGTTAACTACGTAATAACTGTCTTGCCTGCAAACATGCATGGTCGAAATATCGGATGGCTGAACTGCATGGCAAAATCAGTAAATGCAGGATGGAAACAAATATTAGTAAACTGCATAGATCAGGTAACACAATTCAAGAAGCAGAGTTTCTGACCTGTGAATCCAATGGGAGAACAAAGGAGTGGAACCAAGTAGGAAAAGCACAAACATGTCATCGGGGCATCGACGACGACAACAATTTGATCTGTACATGCATAAAATTGAACTACATTTACGACAACATAACAGAATTAATTAACAGGAACATGTCGTAGAGGTATTTTTTTTAACCTATGAAGTGTGCTGTACCAATCAGATTGTAAATGTAGATTGGAGGTGTAACTGGAGTATTTCTTTTCCCTGAGAGGTCCTATAATGTAATGCTTCATTCTGAGAGGGACGTTCCATGCTTTACTTGTGCCATATGGTGTATATATGAATAACTATAAGACTGCCTGTGAGGATAAATATGGAGTCAAAACAAAGCTATCTACCAGCCTGAGGGTTTTTGATTCCACATTCTTTCAAATTTTCACAGTAAAGAGGGTTTTTATTTTAGCAAATACATACCGCCTTTTTAGGATCAGAGGATGCACCGTTATCAAGAACACCCTACAGCCTTCTCAACTGCAGAAAAAGAAACAAAAAAACTATGAGTAATCAAAATGTGCCCTCAATTACAATCCCTGCATCCATGATTTTTGAACACAAATGCGCTTGGTTAGAATTCTTGAATCAAAATGTATGCTTGTTTACATGATCTTAGATTGATACAACAAAAGTAAGCAAACTAATGCAAATGTGAATAGATATGGAGTCAAAACAGGGCCATCTATCATCTGAATTAAATAGTAGCCGATGATATTATTTGAAATTGTCATCTGAAATTGCAATATCATCTTTGTCTAGATCAGTTAAGCCTACATCATTGTCAATGCTTAAAAAAAGAAAAAATTCAGAACAATGAATTAAGTAATGAATAGAGAAAACATACTGCCTTCTTTAGAGCCACACAATGCAATGTCAAGAACAACCTTATCTGTACACAACTGCAGCTTAAAAGAAAAGAACTATAATCAAGCAAAACGTGTAATTCTGGATTTAAAAAGATGGCAACATACTATAACAGAGATATTTATCATCTACATTCCAAAATCATGACCGCCGCAGGGGATGGAAGGGCGGCAGAAAGCACGGCCGCCGCAGGAGGGGCAGTTGAGGCGGTGGCTCCACGACGCGCGGCGGGAGGAGATGACGGTACAGGGACTGCTGCGGCAGCAAATCCAACACGCATCAGAGTCAAAAGCAACCCTAAATCAAAATCAAAATCAAAATCACCCACCGCCTAAAGGGAAGGGGAAGGGGTGGTGGCCGGTGGGGAATTCGGTTTGATTTTTTGAATTAAATGAAAAAAAAATGAAGCACGAAGCAGGAGGAGGGGGACCGACGGACCTGCTTGGGCTGGATGGCGACCTTGCCCCGCATTCCGTCGAACATCTTCATGGCGTCTGCTACGCGGTTTGTTTTTGAACATGGTCACCGCGATCTCCTGGTACGCCGTGGCACCCGGCTCGAGGCCGCGCTTCTCCATTCCATTCCACACCCTGCACGCGTCCGCGAGAGACCCCGCGCGCGGCAGTACGCGACGACCAGCAGGTCGCAGCACCTGGCCGTGCGCGCGACGCCATGCCGGTGCTCGGCGCGCTTGATCGCCTTCTCCGCTATGTCAGGGAGCCTGCACGGCTCTCGTTGCTCGGGAACGGGAGGCTCCCCTCGCCCCCCGCTTCATCGGGAACAACAGCGGGAAGGCTCACGGAGGACGGAGCTCACCATTGGAGGCCGGAGCTCGACCCTCGCCCCTCGCCCCCAAATCCTGCCCACGCGCGGTGGGCCGTTCTGGTGCTCGACGAGCCCGCCTCACGGCGTGGACAGGTTCTTGCGGCGGACGGCGAGCGCAGTGGGCCGGTGTTGCTCGGCGAGCCCGCCTCGCGGCGGACGACGAGCGCGCGGCGTGTTGTCGCGGCGGACGGCGAGCGAGCGGAATGGCCGGGCTCCCGCGGAGGACGGCGAGCGGCGAGCGCACGGCGCGGGTGTGCCGTCGGGGCGGCTGGCAAGCGAGCTCCCCAACACGGAGCAGGCCAGTGCGGCGTCTCGGCACCGGCGACCCGCTCCTCCCCGACAAATCGGAGCCGCCGCAGCTCGAATCGACGGCGCGGCGCGGCGGAGCTTCGTCGGTGGGCGAAGCAGAGGCGCGCGAGAAATTAACTGCGCTTCCGATGGGGATTAAATGCTGAGAACAAATCGCCGAGAAAAAGACACATATATAGACCTCAAATTGCATTTAGGAGCCATGAAGCCGAATAAATCGACCATTACTCCACCCGGAGGCGAACGGGCGGCAAGGCAGCGGAAACGATTGGGGATAAGTGGCAGACGGAGATGACGCCGGCGCGAGGCAGGGCCTACGGGCAGGGAACGCCGGGATGCACGCGAGAACCAAAAGTTCAGGTCCGGCGAACGTCTGTGCCCGACCGATTCAACCTCAACCTCAAGGTCAAGCCGGTAACCGCCGAATCCGTTTCGGGTGGGGAAACGAAGGTGGACGGGGGAGGCAGGGGAGCCCAAAAATCGCGGCAGGAAATCAACAGCCGGTGCGGTCGGGGATCTGGAGCTAGGCAGCTGAACCGGCCGTCGCAGCAGCCGCGGGTGGCGAAGACGGGAGTCGCTCGGGAGCGGGGAACGTTCCGTAGTGGGAAGGTGACGTGGATCAACCACAGGCAATAGAAGTCTGTATTTGGGTTCCCCTTTACCGGGGTTAGGGGCGTCCGTAATGGTAATAAAACTGCTAAATTTATTTGGTTTTGGTGACGTGGAGGTGAGAGGCGAACAAAGTCTATTTTAAGTTATTGGCGCGTGTTCATCTCACACGTTTCGGTACGTGAAATAGTCTAGCTATTTGCGTGTAGCTATTACTACTCTCTCTCCTACTTTTCTTGTCACATCACATCTAGATACCAAATAAAGCTAACCATCGACGCCCTTATAGATATACGTGCTTCGTGGTGTATATATATAGAAATGGCGTGCTTGCTTTTTGACCGAAGGAAGAGGAGAAAATGATGGTGCGTACTGGACTACTTGCTTGCCTACTGATCTCGTTCACTGATACTCAGCTGGTCCGTTCGCTCGAGCTGTACTCGTCCGATTTATTTCCATCGAAGGTGTACTACCTCTGGTCTGTTCGGTCATCGAAGAAATTCCAGAGCTGCTGTCGCTCGGTTCGACGAACAGAAAAGCGTCGCTCCCTGCTGCTGTGCCGACCGTTGGAGAAGGGATTCCACCCGTTGGAAGCTGCTGAGCTACCGAGGGTATATATTCTAGCAGCTCCCTCCTTTCTCTCACTCTGGAAAATTCGAAAATCACAGAGAGCCTTCTTCTCTTGAGCTGTTCTTGCAAACCCTAGCTCTCTTTTTCTTCCCCTCTCTCGATCTGTCGATCTGAGCTGAAATCTTTTGAGAGAAGCTGTGCTAGAGCGTGACTTGAGAGCTCCAAGAGGATTCTCTCCCTCTCCTCTCCGATTCATTGGTGGATTTGTGTTCTTGAGAGGGTTGAGGGAAAACCTAGTGCATATTGCATTGTGATTCAATTTGTGGCACTAGGTGGAGATTGCGGTGTGGTAATCTTGTTTCTCTTGATGATTGCCGTCACCTAGACGGTTGGAGTTGGATTGATTGGTGAGGGGATTTGGTGATTGTGTCCGCCCCAATCAAGGTGATATTGTGAGGGATCGTTCCTTACCCCGCGGGAGATTCGCGAAAGGAGCACTAGTGGATTGCTCGTGGCTTGTTGGACCCTCTCTTGTGATCGTTTGCTTGAGCGCCCATAGGGGTTTTGGCACCGCCATTAAGCAGCACACGTCAAGTGAGTGTGTCGCCACAACGAGGACTTAGCGTCCGGCAAGCACGTGAACCTCGGTAAAAATCATCGTGTCTATTGTCTTGAGCTCGTTGGAGATTTCACATTGTACACGGTGATGGGCATCATCCTCTACCCTCCACCGTCGGTATATCGATTCCTCTCTCTAGCATTTACATTGATATATTTGTGTAGAATTGCCTAGATTGTTTAGTTGCTTAGCTTGCTAGAATTGTTTAGCTCCCTAGTTATTGTTCTAGTTAGAATTGCTTGTTCACCAAGGAGTAATCTAGCGACATAGCCTTTGAGTGGATTAGAGACATTAGAATTGACTTGTGGCTTGCATAGATAGTTTGTTGCATTGCTTAATAGCCGTCATCTTATTTACTGATCCGGGTGCTTAGTGTTGTTGCAAGATTTTTTAATAGGCTATTCACCCCCTCTAGCCATTAGGACCTTTCACCCCCACCTGCGAAGAATCGACTCAAGCACCGCCCGGCATTGTCCACCATATGCGCCCCCCTCGAGAAGGAGCAAGAGGGTCGTGATGTGGTCAATGGATTCAGCTCCCGGTCGGCCGTCATTCGCCGGCAGGCCGTGTCGTCTCCTCCTGTCTGCAGTCCAGTGCCTCCTCTGAACCGCAAGCCACATGAAGATCTTGACTCGGAGAGGTGCCCATGTTTTCATTCTCTTACAACCCGGTATTATGTTCGTCATCAGGGCCGCATATGCCGATTTGGCGGAATACTTGCCATTGGAAGCCCATTTCCACACCAGTCGGTCGTCATTGTCATTGAGTTGCACCTGCTCGACGAGATCCCATAGCCTCAGGTACTCTTGGATGACTGGCATCGGTATGCCCCCCGTAATCTACGTAGTCCATGTCCGCTGGTGTAGACCGTCTGCGACAATGGTGTTGGCCATGCACCCACGGCTGACGTACTCCAGCAATGCCGACACTATGTCCCGTACCGCCTTCCCCAGATCCACCGTCTGTCCCGAACATGGTGGAGCGGCCGTTCCCAATTTCGGTGTAGGTGGACCTGGCAAAGAAGTCCTGGACCTCCTTGGAGACGGTCAGCGGTAGGTCGACCCATACCCGGTTCTCATCCGACCGTTGCAACCACAGCCACCGGGTCTCAGTAGGCTGCGCAATGGATGTGAGGCGCAAGTCCGGGGCGCCCAAGGCCCCCCAGCTCGGGGTTCGGCATACCGTAGTCCAGGCGACCATGCACTTCCCTCGTACGTCCCCATCTTTGCCCGCCCAGAAGAATCTCCTGCATATACTATCGATCTCATCGGTTGCCCACGTGGGTAGTCCATCGGCCAACATGGTGTAGATGGGGATTGCCGAGAGGACCGACTTTACCCAGATGAGCCTTCCACTCCTCGCCATGAGCGGTCCGTGGCATGCTGGCAACCTTCTGGAGACCGAATCAACAACGGATTGGATCCTCGCCTTGGGGATCTTCCTGGTGCTAAGCGGAAGTCCCAGGTAAGTGATCGGGAACTCGACGCTCTGGCACCCGATGATCTCTGTTAGGTCCTGAAGGTTGTCGTCGGGCGTGAAGATGGACGTAATGGAGCACTTAGCCAGATTGGTACTTAGCCCGGACGTCCGCACGAAGATCATAAGTACTTCCTTAATCACCTTGATTCAGGATAACATTGAGTATACAGGAGGACTCGAGGTGCAGTGCTGATGTAAATTTTTTGATGGAAGATAACACGGCTGATTCAGGGTAGTGGGGCGGGCTAAGTGCTGATGTAAATTTTTTGATGGAAGATAACATTGCTTTCTCTTAATACAAAAACACGCAAATCTATATGTCCTAGAATGTGTACCTGGACCTGGAGACGTTGAGCACGAGAAAATGGTATACTCCTATATGCCACAGGATTGCCAAAAACAAAAAGGACTGGAATTTTCTTTGATCCAATATACACGGTAAGTAGCACTAGCAGCCGTGAGGGAAATCATAATATCAGTCAATATTTTTCTGAAACAAAACTTATATTTATATCTGGGACTCTGGTGATCTCGCAGAATGGCGGTTTTTGTCAACCTGTGAAATCTAGTGCATGTTGTGATGGATCGTTGCTGCAAATCAGTGTAGCTCTGCTTGGCGAAATTGGAAACCTTCCAAAGTTTTTGCCAAATTATTAATTAATCCCAAGAAGCTTTTCCGCTTTGCATCTGAAAGGAAACTACGTGCTGAACATGTGAACTCACTCGGTGGTTTCATGATTCAAACATGGAGAGTATAGGGTAAAATGAAGGGGCACAGACGGATCAGAAAGTCATACATTTCCGCGCTAGCTAGCTGGAGAAGCCATGGCTAGGTGAGGAGCATATAGAAGCGACAGAGACAGAGCAGGCCGCATCGTCTATGCCTAGGCAAGGAACCGGCCGGGCGATAGGCGACGAGATTTGCTGGTAACAACAAGATAAAAACCTAGCTTGAGGATTGCGATGGAATGTATAAACAAACCAGCTGGTCGCCTACATCGTCGGTCTCCGTGGGCCTCGGCGCCTCGATGCTTGGATTTATATATACCTCCATAAGTTCAATAAGATTTTTATTAAATATGTAAAAGCTGGAGGTTATATATATGTAGCTACGTGCGTTTAAACCGAAGCTACGGCAGTGCGCCGGTCATCATCAACATCGGTCGTCACGATCGAATACATTAGCTCTCCCTCTTGTCCTGACGCTATTCCATTCCGTCAAATTAATGTGTGGCCGGCCTGTTGCTTTCCTGTCACCGTGCCTGCCCATATATATACCTGCCCGGGCTAGTTCAGCTCGGGTTCGTATTGTTCACTGGATGCAATTAAGCAACGGCTGCTGCAGCAGCTTTCGCTTAGCGGTTGATATGGGTGCAGCTCGGATGCCCGGATGCAGGGCAACGAGCTGCAGCTCAAGCTCCAGCTATGGGTGCATGCGCGAGACAGGAGCAAGCACGTCAAATCAAAGTTCTGAGTTCTGACTTCTTCACGGCTCTAGCCTCTGGGTCGACTTCGGCAGGCACGGTGTGGATGGACCTGAGTAGTTCTGAGTTCTTACTTCTTCAGGATGACTTCTTCACACATCTGGAGGACTGCAGGGGATCTCATTCCGGACACGACAAGACGCATGGCCCGACCACGAGAGTGCGCCGTTAGCCCGTTACAGTAAAAAAAGCATAGCTTGGCATGTTTTTTTGGCGACTTTTGCTAGCTTGGCATATGTTGAGTGCGCGTTACAGTAAAAAGAAGCATGCTAGCTTGGCACATCTGGACGACCGCAGGCACTTGTACCCAGTAAAAACGATTTCTCCAAAACGATTAATACAATATAGAATATATAAAAAAACGATTTCTTCCGAATGAGAAAAGTTGTGGAGGGCTTTTCATATCCGTTTTGCCGGCACCAAGCATATAACATATTATATATTAATTGTGTAGATCTACTCATGTGTAGTTCAACAAAAATATATTTTCTACTTTATGATTTCCCTATGATTTATTATGATTTTTTAAAGATTCATCCAAATAAATAAATAAATAAATAAAAGACAAAACCTTCATAGTAAAAATTTTGTACTAAAGCATAACATATTATATATTTGTGTGTAGAACTAACACCGTGGAGTCTAATAAAATTGAATTTTCGCATTTAATTATTTTTCTTTGATTTATTATGATTATTTTTTCAAAGATTGAACCGAAATAGATATATAAAAAAAGACAAAACCACCCTTCAATGTAGCAAAACCGTCTTCAAAACCGCTCTCGGGAGGTAAGGTGAAGAAAGTGGGGTTTTCCGATTTTGGAGTTTGGTGAAGGAAAATAGACTTTTTCCAATTTGAATCCGTTGAGCTGATCGTGGGCTTTCCATCTTGGGCCGAAGCCCGAAGGACAGCATCGCCATAAGGGCTTGATTCGATTGAGTGGGCCTGCGTGCCCGAGTGATGATGTGCTTAAGCACAACAACCCCTCCAAATTGCCCGATTTTTTGTTTTGTGCTGCCTAATCTTGTTATGTGCACTACATTGAGTCAACTCAGCTGCGAGTCTACACGAGGACTCGAGGAGGAGCGCTCATGTAAATCTTTTGATGCAAGATAACACGGCTAGGGCTTACTTGATGGCTATATATCTTTGGGGTACGTGTGCTTAGCCCAGTGTTTTGGCAAGCAAACAACATAGATATCCAATCAATTGTGTTTACATATGCTCTATATTAGATACAGTTTCATGTGCATGTCGTGGTTTACTTATGTCTGCTTACCTGTAGAATTTATTTACATAGTTGAGTAGCTAGTAGTATGATTTATGAAATATGACTCTAAACAAAATCTGATAGAGTAACATGCATCATATTTCATAAACAAAAAATGCGAACCGTAGGGCAATGACGTTCGCACGCATTTTTCCATTAATAAGAAGAACTTTTCACATAGCTCGCAAAAAAACTCTCAAACACCGGCCCACTCATATACAGCGGCACCGACGCACCGCATCCCAGTGAGACTGGATGGCCACAGACCTGCACTTCAAAACTCAGCCCACTAGGGTGCTGCCTAAAGGCTCTAACCAGTCTGGCTAGATGTCCTTTGGCCATCATATTTCCAAAACACTGTCCACTCTTTTATTTCGTTCGAGCAGAGCAGATATGTTAATTCTCACTTTCTCGGGCAAATGTAATGTAACCTTGTGTCCCAGAATGTGTACCTCAGCCTATATATTGGAGACATTGAGCACGAGGCAGTGATATACTCCTATTTGCCACAGGATTGCACCTTTTTATTAAAAAAAAATTAGGACTGTAATTATTATTGACCCCATATCACGTAACTACCAGCCAGGGAAATCATAAGGACTGCAATTATCTCGCTGAATGATGGGTCTTGTTAACCGGCAAATTTGAACCATCAAGTTTTGCAAAATTTTATTTAATTCTAAGCAGCCTCGGCTTTGCATATCTGAAAGAAAAACGACTACATGAACGTGTAAACTCATTCGGTTGCGTGAAGATTTTAGCTGACTTCATCCACGATTCAAACACGGAGAAACACCGTACTCATTTCCGCGCTAGTTTGAGAGAAGCCGTGGCTTGGCGAGGAGAGCAACACAAGTAGAAGTATGCCTAGGCAAGCAAGGCGGCCGGCCGGCAGGCAGGCCGATAGGCGACGAGATCTGCTGCGGTAACAACAAGGATGAAACCCACGAGGATTGTGATGGAATGTACGCCTACTCAGAAACAATCCAGGTCTCATTCCTAAAAAAACAAACCAGAGGCCTCCTCGGACCTGGCTCCTCCCTTGTTTGCAGCGCGGCGTTCCTCATCAGCATCGATCATCACGAATTAGCTTGTCCTAGTACTATGCGACACCGTCCCACAGCCCCCTGCGTTTGTCATCCTATGATTGCTCGACACGTGCCTCTAGGCCTTACCACCTAGCAAGGCAGCGCGGCGCGTGTTGAGCGGAGCTCGCATTTTCCGTGAACGAGTCCTGAGAGCAAGCGGGACACGTGTCAACTTCATTCCGTCAAACGCATGGCCGTGTTATCCACCTTGCACTTGTGTATATAATAACTCGCGGCTAACACCCGGCATGGCTACTCCCGGCAGCGGCCTCCGCATAGCTTTTGCTACTACGAGGTCGCACGGCCTCCGCGCTCACCTGCTCCTAGTGCCCAACGGCCAACGGCATGGTGCGGACAGCAGTTGAGACTGGGATTGGGTAACTTTCCTCTGTAAAGTTACAGTGCAAGTTCCTCTCAATCTGACCCCTCCAAATTAGATACGGCTATGCTTTCTCTCAGCTTGAGGGGGCTATCCGTCAGTGACTCGTTAGCTTCCATCATCACGGTGAGGATGACTGTCCTCAACTTTTCTACACGGCCTTGGCAGTCCCGGCCGCCGGCATCGTCCTCCTGCCTGGGGTCCAAGGTGCCCTGCCTGGCATCCGTTTCGCCCGCGGCGGTGGCGGCGGCTCGCCCTCGTCTTCCGGGGCGCGTCCCCACTCGCACGCCGGTACACCCAACCGTGATGCTGATTTGAACTGCAGCAGCATCGCCTGATACGCACAGGTACAAATACCCCTGGGTACGCCCCCGCCTTGGATGTACGACGCGTGTCCAAGTTTCCATCCCGCCCAGCGCGTTGCGGGACGGCGCGGACGCCGCGGAAAGATGCTATTGTCGCTGCTGGTCGCCGGGCTGCTTCTCCTGGTGGCCCCGACGACTTACGCAGCAGCACCGACAGCTGACGTAGGAGCCGGCGGCGGAACCGTGCGTGATCGCCTGATCAGCATCGACCTGCTACACCTACACTCGTGAGTCGGAGTCTACCGGAACGTACGGCCGCGTGCATGGAGATCATCGCCTACGACCAGGGCAACCGGACGATCAACCGAGGCGAGCGCCTGATTGGTGAGGCCGCCAAGAACCAGGCGTCGGCAACAATCTGGAGTGCACCACCATCTACGACGCCAAGGGGTTCCTCCCGGGCACCAGTTCGACGACGACGGGCTTCAGGCTGCAGCGGTACATGATCTGGCAGTATGCCGGCCGGCTACCCGAATCCGAAGACGGAGCACGATTTTGGTGCTTCTGCTCCGGTTGTACGTGACCTCTTTCTACCAGTGCCGGAGCCGGAGTCAGAACCGAAGCGGAAGCCGCGTCAAACGCATGGTGCCAGCCGGCGAGCCGCACGTCATTTTCGTCCAGAACAAGGTGCTTCGACTGTGGAGACTCTCGAGATTGACGCCGAACAGGTGGCACCGACCGGATTGTCTTAACGGAGAGTACCAAGCACGCTTTGTGTTTCTTACTGTAAAATAACGCCGCCAGGCATTTGTACCGTTATAGCAGTAACCTTCGATCATAATATATAGAATGATTCTCCCAATATGAAACATTTTTAAAGAACTTCAGTCTGCCTCGTTCGTATCAGTTTTGCGCGTGCCAACCAAGAAATACAATTTGTTTTCACATAAAAACAAATCATGGCGAAGATATATATGGGGGTCTTGGAAATGATCTGAACAAGTGCCAGGCGAAAAGAGCAATGCACTAGCACTAGGGAAGAAGTACTGTACTCGCACTGAACCTAACGTCGTGTATACACGCTGGGGCTGATCGATCGAGGCACCAAGGTCCACGTCAGTGTAATATCAATTCGTGTTATCTAAGCCTGGAGTTTGTCGATCGTTGCTGTAAGGAAACAAAATGGCGAACCAGCTATTAAGTAATCGTGTACTCTTTCTACGGTCTGTTTGGTTGAGCGTGAGCTGAATGTTTTTTTTGCCGGGAGCTATGAGAAAGCTATGAAAACAATAATAAACTATTTGGTAAAAAAAACTACGAGTTCTGTCACTATTTCCAAACGGCGAAAATCAAAGGCAGAGGCTATATATGGTGCTGCGAAATTGTACTACATGGAAATAACTCCTCTCTTATGAAAAAGCAACTTCTGATTACTTATGAAAAAGCAGCTTCTGATTGTGCTAAAAAATGGCCATTTCCTTCCACTCTTCGGTCACGGTCGCTGCCATGGATGTTGAGGTTTGCCTTTTAATTTCCGCGCATTAACATCGAATCAGTCATTCAGATTTGCACCGATTCAAAGAAACGTGCGGTACACAGTGATGAGTGTGCAGTTGTTCTACGAAGTACCACGTCATTTATAGTACTCTATGTTTTTTTTTTTTTTTTTTTTTTTTTGAGACCACACCCACCTAAGTTGGCGCGTTTTTCATTAGCGAGAAAGGCCAAAAGAACGGCCGGTAACCGGATACAAGGGGAGACGCGAGTAACCCTCGGGGTTACCCATGAAAACCCCGACACAAACAAACAGCAAGAAACGAAAAGGGGAGGGGTGGGCGGACCCTCCAACTAACAACCCCGACAAGCCTGAACCTATTACAATAAAAACCACACAACACCCGGGTAGCTAGCGGCGATCAGAACCATACACCAATAATAGCGGCAAAGCATCCGCTAGAAACCGACGGCCAAGCATCCGTCCAAACCAACCTCGGCAAAGCAAAGCATCTGCCGGAAAAGAAGCGGCAAAGCATCCGCTAGAAGAACCTCGGCAGCAAAGCATTCGCCGGAAGACGACTCAGCGACCTCGGTGGCACGCACACACTTTGAAACGTAGGCTCGAAACGTCCCGCGACCTCGGCAAAGAATACGGGAAACGCAGGCCGTAACGACCGCGACCTCGGTGGCACGCGCGCGACGCCGGAAACGCAGGCTCGTGAAAGAGAAAACGGGCGGCAAAGCGTCCGCCCAAGCAACGAAGAGCAAGCACCTTGGCGGCAAAGCATCCGCCGGAACGACAACGATAGAGCTACCACGGCGGCAAAGCACCCGCCAGCGACCGCCGGGCGGCGTATCCGCCGAAAAACGACCGCGACCTCGGCGGCACACGGAAAACGGAGGCACTTAATGACCATGACCTCGGCAGCACATGCATACGGAAAAAGGCTCGTGGCGACCGCCGCGCGTCGGGTGCGGATCGGAAACGCAGGCTCGTAGGAGACCCAAGGCGGCAAAGCCTCCGCCAACGACAAGGAGCACCACGGCGGCAAAAGCATCCGTCGGAACTACAGCGACGAGAGAAACAACACGCTAGCTAAACACACCGGGCGAGGGAGCAAAGAAGCGCAAACAGGTGCAGCAAGGCGACCAAGCCGATCGGAACAGAGCGACAAGCCGTGAGACGACCGCAACCTCGGACGGAACTGCGCGCGCAACTCCCGTTGCCCACACCGTGAGCTGGCCCGGCAGTCCTGAGGCACCACCACGGGGCCCGCAGACGGGCGGCCCGCGCCACCTTGGTCCCGCCACCCGGCGGCACCACCACCGAAACAACGACGAAGCGGAAGAAGTAACCTGACGCCGGCCGCCGTAGTGTTGCTGTAGGTGGAAGAACGACGACGCCCCCCGGGAGGTACGTGGCGCACGCAGCGCGTCACCGTCGTCTGCCCCGCCGCGGCCTGGCTGAGCTTTCGCCGTTCCACGAATAGCGGCGCCCGGCGTGGTCTCCACCGCGGCGGCGGCAACGCGCGACGGCGTAGTCTCACCGCCGTCCAGGGCCGCGGCAGAGGCGAGCACCGGGCCTGCGGGCGGCGGAAGAGTCTCGGTCCTCCTTAGAGGCCCGCGCACGCACCGGGGAGGGGGCACCGGCGCCAACACCGGGGGCGAAGGGCCGAATCCGCGAGCCACCCTCAGCCCCGGCCATCTCGGTGCGCCGCCTGGCCGCCCGGGCGCCACGGGGAGCCGCCCGCGTCACGTGGCACCATGGGCGCCCCGGCGGCGCGGGCCCCGCCCGGGGAGCCGGATCCCGGCCGGGTGACCTCCAGCGGTGGCCGGGGCCGGGCGGCGGGCGCTCCGCGACGCCGGCGTCCCGGCCGGCCGCCCGAGCCGCCGCAGGAAGGGGAGGAGGCGAGCCCCGGATCCCGGCGCGGAGGCCCCAACCGGAGTGTCCCCCACCGGATCCGCTACGCCGGGCCGGGGGCGGGGGAGGGAGCGGCGGCGCCGCCGCAGCCGCGGGGGAGGGAAGAGCTGGAGGGAGATGGAGCGAGGGGAGAGGGGTGGAAGAGGTGGTCGCGCGACGTGGCCCCTTTGTGGAGCCACCGCCGCTGGCCGCCGCCGCCGCCACGGGCGGGAGGGGCGGCGGCGGCGGCGGGACGGGCGCCGGAGTGGGGAGGCTGGAGCTGGCGGCCGCCGCCCGAAGTCGCCTCGTGGGGGCGCTCGGGAGCCGTTCGTTCTGTTTTTTTCAAAACCGAACGTTTTGATGCTTCTATAGTACTCTATGTCATGTACGGTGGTGTGATCATAGATGTCGTGAGAGTTTAAATTACCTTCACTCTCCACTATGCACTTACCCGTAATTCCAAGTTATTGTTTTTAATCCCTGTGCTGTGCAATGAGTATGTTTAATCCTTTCCTTCTGTTTTTCTATAAACAAGTCACTTTAGTTACAGAAAAACGACACACATTTTCTGCTTATATAAGTTATAACCACATTCTCCCAGCCACAACACCGAACACCCCTCACCAGTCCAAGCCACACCGTCCCGCGCGAGACGCAGCCCCGCAGGCCCCGCAGGAATGGCAAACGAGGCAGAGATGCTGCCTAACCACGCGGAGCACGCCAACGTCCACGCAGGCCACCAGCAGAACCACCTCCTCGCTGCCGCACGCGCGCTGATGCTGCTAGGAGCAGCCGCCGCCGTCTCAACTGTGTGCAACTGTAACACTGACGACGCTGACGCGTCGCAGGTCTTCATCGCCGTCACCGGTTTGCTTGCCTGGCTGCTCGGCGTCTGCCTTCTTTCTTTGGCGCCATTCCTCATAGGTTGGTTGCCACAGGCTGATCGCTTCGCCGGTGCTGCCATCGCTAGCGCCGGCGAAGTCGTCAACCGCTTCTTCATTCCATGGAACTAGCACCATATATCTTGCGCGCACGGACAGTGATCAGATACCGAGCAGGCAGTGCTGGTACGTTTTAGGGCTCGTTTGGTTATCCATGTATTTGCACCAACCCAATATGAAGTGAATTATGCTAAAAAAAAAAAGTGAATTGGAGTGCATTTGAATTGGCTTCACTCCACTACTCCAACACATGGTTTGAGATACATACATGTACATCTAAACAAGGGCAGTGTACTTTTACTATATATGTTGTGGTCTACGATGTATACTTTTCTTTGTTATCCTCATTATTATCTTGTCTCTCAAGATCGCTCGTTCTCTTCCAAAGCATGTACTATTATGACCCTATTTGGTTGTAGAGACTTTTTGTATTTGGACTAAAAAATCCCTAAAAGTTCATAGTAAACCAAACAGTGTGGAACTTTTTTAATACTTTTTGCTAAATAAAATTCCCTAGAGTCTTTTTTTTAAAGTCCTTGTGAGTAAAAAATCATGTGATGTTGAACCAAATAGGTCTATATCCGCCGTGTATAAAGTGTTATTAGTATTTGGTTAAACTTGCAACGTGAGTTATTAAATTCCTATGCTATGTGCGTGTTAATACTCCCTCTGGTTTGGTAATAGAAGTTGTTTAGGACAAATGACACGGTCTCCAAATACAATTTAGACCTCTTGTTATTATAAAAAATTTATAAAAATGTGATATATGTATACTTTTATTAAAATATTTTGTAAGACAAATTTATTCATATAATTTTCACATTTACAAACTCAACAACTTAAAAGTTATTGATGATTTATATTCTTAATGTTTGACTCAATCATTGTCTAAAAAAAACTTCTAATACAAAGGAGAGAGTACGAATTTACTTAAACGGTTGAGAAAGTAATCGAGTAGAAACACCGGCATTGATGGTGTAACCCAACGATTTAAAACGACGTGGCCCTTCGTCACACGAGACCAAACCAAACGACGTGGGCTCGCCGTCACCGATTGAGATTGTCTGCAGTCCACTAGTAACGAATTGATTTTTCCGGCGGGGCCATATCTTTTACGTGGGCGGGCGCAACTTGAACCCGCCACGGAAAAGATATGGCCCCCTGCTTCGGCTTTCGGGCCATGGCGGGCGCCGCAACGCGCCCGCCACGTAAAAGATCTTAACCGTGGGCGGGCGCGTTGCGGGCGCCGCCACGCTGCTTTTGCGTGGCGGGCGGCACGTTAGGGCGCCCGCCACGTAAAAGGCCGCAGCCTATAAATACCGGACGGCCGCCCCTTCATCTTCTCCACGAACTTCCTCTTCCAACTCTTGTGGAGAGGGAGGTTTTGATCCAAAAAACCGACAAAAACTTTGATTTGGGTGTTTTGGCTTTGATTTGGTGGAGGAGAAGACACTAATTGGTCGATTAATGCCTCTTTTGATCTTTCTTTCCCTCTTTTTCATCCCCTCTCTAAATCTAGAGACACATGAGGAGAGAGAGAAAACGCCTTTTCTCTAGATCTAGATCTATGGTGGGACTTTTCTTTTTTTTTTTGGTTTGGAGGAGATAGAAAACTGCCTTTCTAGATCTAGATCTCGTGCAACTTCATCTTTTTTTTTTGGTTTTGGAGGAGAGAGAAAAAACTGCCTTTCTCTAGATCTAGATTCTATGGTGGGACTTGTTCTCCTTTTTTTTTTTTTTTGGTTTGAGTACACTAATTAAGCTTTTTGGAAGAGCAGGGATCGATCAGGATGGAGAGGCACCGAGCCCACTGGATGTATGAGATGAAGAGGGTTGATGACCTAATACTTTGATGAGGTGAAGAAGTTTGTTGCTCGAGCGAAGTTTACACAGCGAGATAATTCAACAGAGGCCGATCATCCGTCCGCGCGCAAAATGCAAGAATCGGAAAGCTCTTCGACACCGCCGCGTGCGATCTCACCTAATCATGCATGGCTTCGCCGGTGACTATTTGGTCCGGACTTTTCACGGCGAAGAAGTTCCACCCTTCGATCCACCAACGGGCAGTCCCCCTACCGATGCAAAGACCGAAAGTCCACCACCGGTCCAATTCCATCGATTTGTTTGAAACCACGGCCGACGCCGACGATGACGACGATGACGGTGGTGGTGGTGGTGGAGGGGACGACGAGCGGGAGAATCCTATGACGCAGCCCGAGGATGTCCGGGTTTTTGAAGATTTGGTCAACCGACTTCGGTGAGGACGACATTCTCGCTTGGGTGCCCGAGATGGTTGGAAAACTTCAAACGGATGAAGCAGCAGCAGCTTGATCCTCTTTACAAAGACAAATCCGGAGGGTTGCACGGGCGCTGAGTTTTACCCCTCGAACTTGCCGATGTTGAAGTCTCGCCATGGCTGGTCTTACGACACTAGCTTCAATGAGCTCGTAAGTTACCCGCCTCGACGTATCCATCGCCTAACAAGGTTCCCGCTAGCACGTGTCGCTAAGAAGTTGATCCGCCCGAGGGCGATGAAAGTGAAGAAGTTCGATGCCCGCCCCAACCATCGATCCTATATCGGGCGACAAGATGAGAATTTGACCGCTTGTCCGCGACTGTGGGCGCTTAGTCGATACAAGCGGAATGCCGGATGTCGCGTGGACGATGACGCCGATGAGGAAACAGACGGGCAAGAAAGAAGAAGAAGGGGGCGAAGAAAACCGCTAGGCGCCGCTAAGAAGATCATGTCAACGCAGACGAGGAAGAGGAAGGTTACACGCAGAGGAAACGCCCAGCGCCATTGCCAATGTGGTACCTTCCGTCATCGACGCTCGGGCTCTCTATGGGAACCCCGAGGATGCTAAGCATATGGCGTGGCATGCATCTAGCGATCGTGTGAAGGATGACGGAATCTACGGCACCCTTCGGATGCTAAGCGTGGCAAGACTTCGACGCCTACCCCGACTTTGCGAGGGAGCCCAGAACGTTCGGTTCGCATTGAGTACCGACGGAATGAACCCATTCGGTGACTGAAAGCAAAGACGCGACAAAGACGTGGCGGTCGTCCTCACCATGTACAATCTACCTCCACATCTTTGTCAAAAGCGCAGGTATGTTTTGCTCACCATGCTCATTTCTGGACCGGGCAGCCCGGCAATGATATAGATGTGTTCCCGGAGCCGCTCATGGAGGAGATGGAGGTACCGTTTGATGATGGGGTCAGCATGTTTGATGCGCACCGCAAGGAGAAGTTCACTCTTCGTGCCATCATCTTTGTCACCATCACCGATTACCCCTGTTTTTTCATTATCGGGCGGATTAAAGGGAAGACCGCCTTGTGTAGCTTGCATTGAAGAAACCTCGCTCCACTTACCCGAAGGGATCCAAAGAAACCGTGTACATGGAACACGGCGGCTTCCTCTCAAAGAAGCATAGGTACGAGATCCAAAAATGAATGTGTACTTTGACAACAAGGGCGAAGTCGAAACCTCAGCCGGCACCGACTAGTTATGGTCCGAAGGTGTTTGACATGGTGAAGGACTTGGAGTGCGAAGTTTGGAAAGAAGAAGAAGAAGAAAGACGATGATAAGGAAGACGGCACCTCCAAGACAAAGAAGTTTAAAGAGGGATAAACCGGAGGAAGGAGCGCCTCCAAATGTTCCTTTCAAGAAGAAGTCAATCTTCTTCAAGTATCTAAAGTAATGGAAGATACCGCATACACCCCACGCGATCGATCGGATGCACCTTGAGAAAAATGTCTTCGAAAGCGAGATCGGTCTCCCCGATGGATATCAAGACCAAGACGAAGGATGGTGTGAAGTCACGTCGATCTTGTTGACATGGGCATCCGACCGAAAATTCACGCCACACGGCCCCGAACAAAGAAAGTCGAACTCCCTGTGCGCGCCTACAACCTAACGAGAGAGAGAAGTTGGCTATGTGTCGGGTTGATGCGGGGTATCAAGGTACCGACGGGTTTTCTCTTCCAACATCAAGAGTCCGGTATCCATGAAAGACCTCACAATGACGAACTTCAACGCCAAGCACGATGCTCACATCATGCCGACGGTGTTCCTTCCAATTGTGATCAAAGCTGTTCGGCCCAAAATACATGAAGATGGTGGTCACAAGGATTTCATACTTCTTTAACCAAATCAACCGTAAGGTAATTGCCAAAGCAGATCTGCCTCGCGCTGAAAGAGTTCATCGCTGAAACAATGTGCCGGTAGAGATGTGTTTCCCAACCGTCGTTCTTCGACATTATGCCACACCTGATGATGCACATGGTTGATCAGATTGAACAGCTGGGACCCGTGTACCTACAGGCGATGTGGACCACTGAGCGACTAATGTCTACCCTCAATCGATTCAATCATAACCGCGCTTACCCAGAGGGCTCTATGATCGAGGCATACACAAGCCAGGAGGCCGTGAACTGGTGTGTGAAGTACATAAAAGATGGGAGGGCTATTGGGCTTCCAGTGCATCAACATGAAGGAAGAACCTCGGGGATGGGGTGCGCGGGCCGAAAAGCACGCACCGACATACATAGGGACAAAGTGCTAGACGCTCACTACAACATCCTTCATCAATTGGTGATCATGGATAGATACGTGAAAAAGCACCTCAAAGAGCTCCGCCGTGCAAGTAGCAAGCGCAAGAACTGTCCGAATGACTGGGCAGAGAAGGAACACAAGAGCACTTTCCTCCAGTGGCTCCAAAAGCAGAACATTCCCCCAGGAGATGATGCAGAGACTGTGAAGAAGCTTGTGTCAGGGCCGTCCATGCAGGTCACCACGTGGCAAGGGTATGATGTCAACGGGTACAGGTTCCACACAAAAGAAAAGGACAAGAAGAGTGCATCACAGAATAGCGGTGTTCGATATGAGGGCAGGAACAGCGTGACAGGGGAGAAGATGACATGCTTCGCACAAGTCGAAGAAATATGGGAACTTGACTACGGCGGTAACCTACAGGTAACTGTTTTCCGTTGCCAGTGATGTTTCCGCAGAAAAAAATCACTCAAGAAGGGAGGATCTCTCTGTGCGAAATAAAAATAAATGTGCGGGCATGCCGTTGTACTAAAGTACACAAAAGAAGTAAATAGAGGGAACACGAACTTTATTCATATTTAATGAAAATACAAATATATGTTCCCTAGTACATGTGCGCGCCCATGGGTAGCTGGCCGGGCGGCATTCTCGACATAGGCGCGATGTGGTCTTCATGGTTCCTAGGGCCCTCGGAAAGCTCCTAGTTAATTACCCCCTCGTGAAGTAGCTCACAAAGTACCTCCGATTAAGCTCGCGTTGGTCGCCGCCGCCGATCTTCGCTTCACTTCTCCATGCTTGTGTGTTGGTGTAGATGTGGATGGCATCGGCGTGTCCATGGCCTCGCCGGTCCATGAGCGGTAGAACGTGGCTAGAGTATTAGCCACGCCGCCGTGTCGCTCGCCTGCGCCGGTGTCGAACGGCACGTTGTTGTAGTGGTAGTAGCACTCGCATGGTTGATGTAGCTTGACTGATCTTGACTTCCTCGGCCACGTCGTCGTGGTACGCCGTGGAACTTGATCACGTGGGGTTGTTGAAGTTGTAGTAGCTTGATGAAGACTTGCGCTCGCTTATGTCGTCCGCCTCGTCGGCGTGGTCTGGCGCGTAGTGGTAGTAGTAGATGGAGTCGTAGGAACGTACACGACTCGAATGTCTCAGCAGCTTCACCTGAAACATATAAGACGAAACTATATACATTAATTCAGGGCTCGAACATCAGCCGAGCTCCCGATGGCGTACTTTGCGTCGCGGAGACAATTCAGGCGCACGTCCATATACGCGTGCAGCTCACTTGTTGGTGTCCTCTTGGCTATTAGCTTGCATGTGAGCACGTAGATTGCACATGCATTTGCAAGCATGCATTGCCGATGCATCGCGGCGCTCCAGAGTACCTCGCCGCAATCTCGCCTGAGGCCCTAGAAGGCATGGTCGTGCCTTGATCAGCCGTTGCTTGGCGTGATGTTGTTGGCGTGGGCGTACGTCCCGGCTCACCTCCGTGGTGTGGGTGCGTCTCGTTGTTCGCCTCGCCAGCGTCGAGAGGGACGCGTGGTGGCGAAGTAGATGGAGTTGCTCATGCATGTACGCCTCTTCTTGCCGTGGACGCCGATGACGCGTTCGTCGTGGCTTGGCGAGACAACCGACCTCTCATCTCAAGTGAGGCGACGGCGTTGGTGTAGATGCGGAGCCGCCATCGACGGCGGCGGCGTCCTTGTGGAGCCAATGTCGACAGCATCCAGGATCCCTTCTTCAACACGGCGGCCGCGTCGAGGTAGATGGAGCCGCTGTCGATGGCGACCGGGCTCACCCCTTGCAGTGCGGCGATGTCGTCGGTGTAGACGAAGCTGCTGGCTGGCAGCCCGGTGCAAAGTCGGCTTCCTCGTCGGCTTCCAGGACAGCGACGTGGTACGGATGAAGTTGAACGCAGCGCACGGGCATATGTGACGGCCGCCTTCTCATCTCCTCTGCGTCAGCCGTCTTGATGATGGCTTGGCTAGCGGCCTGCTCATGGATAAGTCGCAGGCACCCTGCCCTCCTCTTTACGTGAGGATGGCCTGGCCATGGATGGATCCTGGCCGGCAGCTTCATGGTGATCACGGACCGTTCCTGCATCCAGTAGGAAGGAACCAAGAAAAATAGAATCAAGATATATACGTATCCTCACCATGGGAAATACGCGTGCCATGCATATGGCCAAGCGATGCAGATAGCCGCCGACTCGACGGCGTGCCTTCGGCGTCGCTCTCGAACGCGATGGCCTGCTTGTCGATGGATATTGGCCGGCGGCGACTTGGTGGCTGGGCGTCACGGGGCATGCGTACAACAGCGCTCCCTTAGTACGTGCGACCTGTCGATGTGGGTATCCTGGCCGGGCCGGTCAGCGCTGACGCACGACCGTATCCGGTGATCCGCGTCAAGTCTCGATCTGGATGGATGGCGCCGTGATGGCGGCTGCCCTTGCTGTGATCCAATCTGCCATGCCGATCTTGGCCGAAGGCGCCGGCATGGTGGCTTGGCGTCGCGGTGTAGATCGGGATCGTCATGGATGGCGCCGTGCGTGGCAGCTGCCCTCTATGGTGATCGGCTGGCCCATCTCCGGCGAGCGCCTGCAGGGTCCCGTCACTCCGGCGGGCCGGCGGCTACGTGTTATACACCTCTAACACCACCGGCAAGCCAAAGCCCACCGGCAGCGCACCGGCTCCTTGTGACGCGATGATTATCGCAGTCCGGCACTTTTGTTATTATCTGGCCATAGGGAACGATGCGCAATCTCCGGCTCCGGAAGGGGCTTGCCGCTTCCTCACAACGGACTGGATACGCCTGGCCGCCGACGAACTTGCTAGCAGCCGCACGTTGGAGCCAGCGCCTGGGCGCTCCTCCGGCCGGCGGCGATGCGATCATACACTCCCCTGCTCGGCAGCCTGACGGCGCCTTGATGCAAAGTGTGATCCCCCTTTCGTGAAGTCCAGGGGCTTCTTTATATAGGCAACGTCTAGGGTTGCAGTAGGGCTCTCCTGGCTGTACGCACGCGCCGCCGGAAAGCTGTTGGCGAGAGCGAGATATACGGAGTCTGTTACACAAGATAAGCTTGCATGTGCTTATCCATCCCAATGACTATCTTCACGTAATAGCCCTTCTAGAGGAATTCTGGTTCAAGCCATCATCCGAGGCCGGCCCAAAAGTTCACGGGCCGGACAGTGGTCGAAGTACAAGATCATGTATACGCCGTATAATACATGTAGGGTCTACACGTACTCAACCTTCTAGTATACGGACGCCATACACTGTGTGGCTGCCTGTTAGGTGCTAGCTGTCCCATGTTTGAGACATATATGCACTTGCTAACTTCTATTAGCTTTTTGCATGAACGTCAAGGCCACATATATACATATACGGCCCTGTAGCAAGCAGAATCCCACACAATTACTAGCTTCTTCCATTTGCACGTCGACTCGCTTACGTGCATCCATGGCACTGTGCTATATGCATAAGCCGGTACAAATGGTAGCTTATCTTCTTTGATTGAATCATACATATGCTTGTTAACTTCTTTGATTGCTCGCGAAGGTGCAAACGCATGCATGGCATTGCAGCATATTGAAGCGCATATGTGCGTATATGCAAGCTCGTCTCCTTCTCATTATGTATAGAAACAAATGTTAGCTTCCCTTTCTAGCAACTGATCAAAAGAAGCACTATGCATTCGCTAAGCCACCGACCAAGACATAATGCAATTTGCTTCCCATCTTTCCTTATTAATGTTCTTCTCAATATCAAACTTAGAGAAGATTTTGGTACAAAATCTCGTCAAACAAATGCCCCCACCAAGTTGGGTTCGAATGCGGAGTGAATTCGAACTCCGACTTGGTGAGAAACCATTCTGACCGAGACGGCGCAATGCAGCTAGCTGCGGCCTTGGATTTAATGACTTTTTTTTTTTCCAAATTTGAATTCAAACGTGAACATTACATGAATGATAGGGCACTGTCCATGCTCCATTGTATTTGTTTATAACACATCATGTTTGAACTAACTGATCGTGCACGTATATTTCTGAGTGCACACACGTGTCATGTATGTTTATTAACTGGTTTGCTTAGCTCATCAGACTGGTGCATATACATGATGCAACCATGTGAACTATTGTCGCAGTGTAGGTGTGGATGGTTGCCGAGAGAGCTGCCGCACCGAACTTTGCCAGCGCATGGAGCAGCCGAGAGCTGCGATCGAGAGTCTTGGCGCCGAGGTGGTCGAGCTGCCATATGATTAGCACAAGAGGTATGACGCATCTTAGACTGAGATAGCTGCCAGTTCTTGAACTTTGTGCTTGCCGTGTTGAGGCTGTCGGCTGACGCAACACGACAATCGCCGTGAATGGCTGATTGCTCGATCACGATCCACCTCGCCGTCGAAGTGACATGCCTAAGCGAAGAAATATTGGGCTGCCGAAGTGGTCGCCGGTCACCGAGTTGATGCAGCGCCCGTTGATGAGAGGGAGCTGCTAAATTGCAGCTGTTGCGGTGCCCAATTGAGGCGATTGAGCTTAGCAACCTCTGAAGGGGATTAGTGCCGAAGTGCCCTCGGCTACTTCGCTCATCATCGAGGCAGCGCATGTTCATGTTGCTAAAGGCTAAAGCCATGGTCAAGGCTGTTGATGCAGAGCACCCGCCGGACAGAGTCACAGGTCTGTCCTTGCCAGGATGTTGGTGCCCATAATACCATCTTGACATGGACAAATGAAATAATCAGTCTGGGCTGCGCCAAGGTTGGCGGCTGCCACCAACTGCTGTCGCGATGCCTGTGTGCCTGTCAAGGGGATATCATCCATGAGCAGCAAGCCGATCACCGAGGGCATAGTTGCGGAGCGGTGATGATCACCTCTTCGACGAGGCCGTGTGCAACACCGGGTGTTTGATCCTGTTGCATATAGTCTGGCCTGTTCAATTTACAGGCCGTATACTCCTTTATTATGGAGCACAGAAGTGGGCATATGACTGTATTATCCCATATCGGGGAAGTATGTGTATGCTCACGCATCATCTTTTGCACCAGCTAATCGCTCATTACACAATTGCGAGGGAGCTTGCATATGCAGTTTCTAGCTTGCTTCCCTTTCGTGTGCGCTTTGACAGTACTTATTGTAAGACCGTCTGAAGCTCTAGGCATTTGATATCATTTTTTATCGATTTGGTCCAGACGCCACACAGAATGGCCGCCACATGAACCTCTCTGTTAGTGCAAGCGCATCTAGTAATGCTCTTGACGTGAACATCTCCTTTCTCTATTTTCTTAATAGCACATTATAAGGTATATACACGTACTCAATTGACACTTTTCAAGTACATTTATGTATACATTCCTTCCTGTCCGCTTGTTTCAGATAGCCACAACCAGCAAAGAGGTGATGCAGCTTCATCTAAGGGCATGCGTACAGTGTGCTCTCTGCTCATGTTTAGCTTGACTTTTACCATCACAGCTGGGCAGGTCTCGTACGTTCCACTGGCGGCGCGCTGTATTGTCAACAACGTTGGTAGATTCGTTGGTTGATTCGTCGCTGTTGGCACGCGTATATGTGCGGCAGCAGCTGACGTCGCTGTTGGCACGCGTATATGTGCGGCAGCAGCTGACGGGCCATCGATGCGGCGTTGCTTGTGTCTTGGTCACTTGCATGCCGTTGCCGCTGTTCAACACAAGTTCTTGTGTCTTATCGCCACGTCGTCATTGGTAGCGGCTCTCTTAATGAAGGGCACTCCCATCATGGATGCTCCTCGGTCTTCAGCATGGACAAAGCGAGAGAGGAAAACGAAAAAAGGAAAAGAAAACAAAACAAAAGCGAAGAGAAGGAAAGGCGAAGACAAAAGGAACAAAAGCAAAATAAATAAAATGAAAATGTACCTTGATGGCGTTGTGTTGACTCCAAGGTATGGCGCGCCGAACTCCATTGAGCCGCGTTGCGGGCCAATGGGACAATGATTGAACTCCGTTGGAGCCGCTGCGGGCGCGCTGCCAACGGACGGGTTGAACTCCGCTGGAGCCGCTGCGGGCTGCGCCGCCAACGGGACGAGGTTGAACTTTCTGGAGCCGCGGGCGCGCGCGCTCAACGGATGGTGTTGAACTCCGTTGGAGCCGCGTGGCGGCGCCGACCAACGGACGAGGTTGAACTCCGTTGGAGCCGCTGCGGGTGGCGCCGCCAAACGGACGGTTGAACTCCGCTTGGAGCCGCTGCGGGCGCGCCGCCAACGGACGGCAGGGCTTCATTGGGGCCATGTTGCGGCATTTTCCAATGATGTATCCATCAGGTCCGAATGATGGCATTAGCCAATCGGACGCCCTTTGAGTTGCTTTGGCCATACGGTAGGAGGACCGTGGTACTTGACGAAAAGCTTTTATCAACTAGGAGCCACCTTGTGATCGTGGGCATGAAACAACCCGGTTGAAGGGTTTCACAGCTTGACACCGCCGCATCGGGCGCATCGCACCGCCTCCCGGTGTGGTTTTATCAACCCAAAGGCCACCTTGCATTGTGGCGTGATATGGCTGGATTGAAGGGTTTCATCAGCTTGATACTAACCGCACCGGGCGTATCGCACCGCCTCCCGATTGTAGTGCAACGATGGACCTGCAACACTACAATAAACAACTAGCTTGTCCGGTGATAGATGACATAGCTAGGAAGAGTTAATGATGAGGCAAAAGTCATCAAGTTGAGTATATTGTTTGGATTGTATATATGTTTGTTTGTTTTTTTGAAATATTTTTGAAAATGTTGGCTCTCCCATGGGCATAAGCTATATGTGCAGCTTGTGATAGGACAACCGGGGACATAACCATTGGGTGCCGCTGATAACCATAGCAACATGGCTCCTCGCGATTTCGCCCCGTTGTGTGCTTGAATGTGTAGACTTCAGCTTGATGTCTCCACTGGGGTGAAGGGAATTCTTGGTCGAGACTCCCTTTGCGTTGAGTTGAACCACAGCCCACTCGCCTTCTCTCGACATGGAGGCGTAGGTACGGCTGATTTGGTGTTTGGTTTTGGGTAACGGCTGAAGAATTTGCCATCACTTTTGCCGAGGATGGTGAATGGCTACTTCCGCCTTCCATTTTGATATTTGAGCTGCCCCGGCCACATCTTTGGTGACCATTTTTCTTTGCTCACTTTTTTTTGTTTGTTTTTTTTTGTTTTTTTTAGCATGAGGAACTTGGAGTGTAGCCATTCACCTTTGTGTAGCTAGGTGAATCCTCGCTGGCATTTTTTTTTTTTGTTGGACCCTTGTTGTCACCTTCCGGGGTGGCAAGAGGCTGCACACTTGGAGAAACTTGTGTTGCACCAGGTAGCCCTTTCTTGCTCTTCTTCTATAGTCTTCCCCAGAGTGTGTGTCGCTTCATGTCAGGAAGCGCGAGTGGCATGGTCGCCTCGCTACTTAGGAGCGGCTCGAGCCGTCTTCCCACTGCCCCAGCGGAAACACGCTCGGGCGTCCGTCGTGCTTTCCGTGATGTGGTGGCTTGTCACGAGCTCCATGTGCCAGGTTGTTGCCCCGGACCTTCGGAAAAAGTCCCCAAGACGGTCGAAACTTCACCGCAGCTAGGGCCTGGTAGGGAGAGCCTTTTGGGTTTTTTTATAGGGAGGTGGCCGAGTGATGCAATGAAAAAATGCATGCTACTCTAAAAAAAATATGCAAGATAAATGAACATCAAGAACCTGCCATCAATGTGGAGCTCTGGCTTGCGAGCTTGGAGGCGTTGTCGAAAGGCCTTCCGCGACGTAGATTCTTGCATAGGCGCACTATTGCTCCTAGTGCTGCCGTTCTTGAAGGACACGCCAAAATGCTATTGGCATGGGAGATGAGCTAGGTGGTGTGACACCGCCCCTTGGGTTTGTCGATGTAAACCAAGGTGCCCTTGCGGTTGGAGGTGAATTTGACCAGGGAGGTGTGGTGCTACTCCCAGCGTTGTCGATGTCGAATGCGGTGCCGGAAGACCATCGGCGTCGCACGAAATGGGGGAGGTGTGTGATAGCCCGAGTGTTGTTGATGTAGGAGGCGACGCCGAAAGCATGTTGGCGTCGTAGGTGTGATGATGTCGCGATGATGCTGGACGTCGACGACATAGGACGCCGGGAGGCTGTGGTGCCGCCCCAGGTTTGGTTAACAATGTAGAAGACGACACCGGATCGAGGACCGCATCATAGGACACCGGGGATCGAGCTGCCGTCTTGCCCCCAGTGTGTTGTTGTAGAGCGAGGAGTTGACACTTGACTGTCTTGGCACGTCATGTCGTTCCGGAAGGGCTTACCAATGAGCTCCTATGATCAGGATGGGGGCCTGGTCGGCAGCCTCGAATGGGTGGAAAAGCACCGTTGTGCTTCTCTGCCAAGTTAATCGGCATTGCTTGACGATGAGAGTGGCGTGTTCTAAGCTCCGCCACCCACGCCTCTGTCTTTGTACGTGGTAACTGGGCCAGCGTTCTTTGCTTCGACGAGGCTGCTCGTCTGGCGCACCCGGCTGATCACCCCGTCTTCATGTTGTCGTTGTCGTCGATGGCCGTGGATGCTGTGCTGGAGCGGTGTGGTCCGCCTCACTAGCTGGCCGGCTGGCAAACTCGATTGGATGCCAGACGCCATGTCATGCAGCGAACAGCATGCCCCGGGCATTCCTCGTGTCACCTTGGAGCGAGCAGCTTGACGGCTTCAGGCTCTTTCCTAGGCCCGGTATGGATTGACATCGCCATTGGACAGCAACGTCGTTGGTAGGCGCGCGACCTCTGCATGTTGGCTTGCTAGCGAGGCTCGTCCGCCCAGCGAACATTGGCGCGACATCATCATCACCTGCTTGTGGTGATTGTGCGGCACTGTCGCTCTTTGGCTTGACGCAGGATGAACCCGGCGGTCTCTGGGCTCGCTGCGAGACGTGCTTTGTCGCTCAACCATCCGTCCTAGGATTGTGGGTGCAGCTGCAAGAGAGACAAAAGAAAGAGGAAAAAAAAAACATTTATGAGCCGCGCTTCAGGTACGCTGGCAGGCTGGTGCGTGAGCCACGTTGATGCTTGCTAATTAGCTAGCTTCTCATCGGCCATACATGAACATGTACATACATATGCAACCATGCATGCATGTGTGCAGACACATTTATCCGCACATTAGTCACTAGCGCACTTCCTTGTAGTCGCCATTGGTGTTGAATGCGTCCTCTCGCCTTCGGACAGTGCGCGCGCGGCGTCGTCGGCTACATTCCCTCTGCCTGGTGATGGCCACAGTTGCAGCTGCCTTGATGCAGGGCTGGCTGGTGTAGCTCCAGGGCGCTCCTCTCTTCTTGCGCCTCGAGGATGTGTGCGTGCGTGAGATTAGTCAGCCGCGCGCCCTTCTGATCACGTTGGCACAATTAGCATATGGCGCTCGGGCAGGACTCCGGGTACAGCTTCTGTGACCTAGGATAGATGACGCAACAATAATGTTGCACCTGCCATTAGCAAACATGTCTTGTGGATAAGTCGATGTAGAACAACTTAATGGCCACAGTCTATGCCATGGCCTAGTGAGGAATCAGCGCTGCCTTGGTGGCGCGGTATGCCAAGGTAGAGGGGCGTGTCGAAGCCGATCGTCGTCATGCCGATGCAAAAGGGGCGCTCGCCACCAACGCCATTGTGCCGTCGCAGAGGGATGCTTGTCGTCATGTCGAAGGAATGTTTGCCGCCATTGTCATTGTGCCGACGCAAAGGGGGCGCTCGTCGCTGTTGCCGTCGTCGTGACGATGCAGAGGCGTGCTCGTCCTTCGTGTCTGGCTGGCGATGGCGACGCAGAGTTACAGCAGTTCTCGGCGTTGTGGAGCTGACGTCTGCGAGGCCTCCGAGGTAGACATTCCAGCCGCGTCCTTCCGCTTACGCGCGTGTAGACGTCCTCCTCAGCTATGCGCTGATGAAGCCTTCCGCTGCGGGCACCAATAGAACATCGGCGTCATAGGACAATGGAGGTCCTTGCCCCCAGGGTTTATGTAGATCGTGGCACTGGAATAACATCGATGTTGAGAAGACTGAAGTGCCTTGTGCTACCCCAAGAGGTGGTATTACAGTTAACGCCGGAAAGCAGTCAACACCGTTGGACACCGAGGTGCTGGGGTGTTGCCCCCAGCGTTGGTGTCAATGTAAAAGATGACGCCAAAAGAACAGTGGCATCTATGACTCCGGGGAGCAGCTCTAGTGCTGCCTCATTTTTTTTATTTTTTTTATTTATTTTTTTTACGTAGAAGGCGTTGCCCGAAGAATGTCAGGCGCCGTAGGGAATCACGGAGCTGTGGTGCCCCCAGTGTGTTTGAAGTTGACAGAGGCGCTGAAATAATGTCGGCACACTCACACACGAAGAGCTTGCCATGGCGCCCGGCAGTGACGACCCTGGGCTGGCTGTCAGCTTGTTGTGGACCTCAGCATCGCTTATAATGATACTGACGACTTGGCGAAGTCTGAACTAGCAGCCTGCTCGGGGCGCTAGATAGTAGAGCTTGGACGTGTCCCTCATCATTGCCATCTCGTAGAGACGAGAGCGCGTTTGAGGAGTATCGCAACGGACCAGGCATCACATAACACCTGATTTGATAGCAGGCTACTGGGCTCCAGTGTGGAGCTCCAATCAGGATAAATTGCTTGCTAGCCCGTGGTCGTAGCACAAATGTATGCCTCTACGCATGGACAGACTAGTTTGTTTAGCAGTAAGTGTGCATGCACACTTATGCTTTATCCTTGCCTTGAACGACACATGCGAATAGATAACCTGAAATGGCACAACCCTTGCGCCTTCTTTTCCTGCATGGTGTGTCGTGTATTCGCGGTGACGAGCTTCAGCATGAGCTTGACCAACTAGACGCTGCCATATTATAGCGCCTCCTGCGACCTGCGAGGCAGCAGGTGGCAGCCTAGTGTTGCAATGTCAACTGGAGCCGTTGCCATGCGGCTTCCACAAGTATAGAACGCTCACCAGCTTGGTGTTGTTGGCTCGGCACCAAGGTTGACGAAGTCGCGGTCCTGTGGGCTCACGTCTTGCTTGTGCCATGGGGACATATCGGCCATGTCCCTTCCTCGGCATAACGACGGAGCAGCCCCCGCACTAGCGACTTCTCTGTCACATGTCAAACCGCCAGGACGTGTGCATCTCGTACACAACAGCCTTGCTTCAAGCAGCCGCCCCGGACGTACGTCGAGTGATGGCCTTCCGGTAAGTGCCGGTCACCGACGTGTCTCTTCGGACAGTAACTTCTCTAGCCCCTCATGGCACACTCTCTACAACCACAGGACAACCGGCATCGCCGCCAAGAGACGCGAGCTGCAGTTTCTTGGCGTAGATAAACATGGAAGGCTCAAGGCAGTGTCCATCGCGTGTGGATGTCGACGATTTCATGAATATGGCTTCATCGTTTGATATGAAGCCGCAGCACAAGGATGCATGTGGACAGCTAGCTTGCTATCTCCTGCATGACAAGACAAAACAGCGGTGATGGATGAAGCTACATGTCGCGTTCCTCCAGCAGGCGCGTGTCTCGTTCGTCGAGTAGGGCATCCAACTGGGCGCCCCCGGCAGCCTTGTGTCATCAGCAACAATTGATGTATAGGGTTGTGTGTGTGCTCGCCTTCAATTGTTGCCGTAATGTACGGTAGACGAGCTTTCTTGCTCATCCTCTCACTGAAGTGGGGTCCCATTAATGGACTCGGGCGACAGTGTTGACGTAGTCGCCGTGGACGTATATCCTTTGTTGATGGGCGACGAGCGTGTCGCTCCGGCAGAATGAGAGACACGACTGCAGCGTACCCTCGGTGCACAGAACTTATTGACACCTTTGTGCTAGCGCATGGAAGTTTGCGGCTGCCAAGGATTCCGCTGCCGGCGCAATAAGGTCCCCCTTGCTGGTCTCCAACGGCAACGCCGGATCAGCAAAGCTGGCCACGCGCGGTGGCATAGGTCGCGAGGACATGCACTCGAGCTCCTTCCGTGTGTACCATGGACTACTCCTTCCCTGTAAATAGCGCAGCATATGACGCTGCTGCAGTAATGCCGAAGGTTTACCTGCCCTTGTGGGTCTATTGCGGCAGCTTGCGTGTTCCCTTGTCGGGCTACGCAGGCAGCACAGCAAGCGTGTGAGGCCTTGTGCCGCCGTGATGGAGCTGCTTCAAGCTACTAGTTGGCTCGGTGTCGTGAGTCCTGGCTGGGGACTGCGGCTGACTCAGATGATGGCTTTGAAATTTGGACGTCGAGTGATGAATGGCCTACGGCTCTCCGGGTACGTGCAGCAGCAGCAGTTGCTTTCGGAGGAGGGCTCGGGGCCGGGAAGGTGTGTGTCTGGCGTGTACATGTAGATGCATGTCGCCCATTCCTCCCCACACTTTGACTTGCAGCAGCAGCAGTACAGCGCACGCGTGCTAGGCTTACCTGTTTTCTATGCAAAGTGGCTATACTGCACATGTGCGTGCACGTTCATGCCAATTACCCGTGCATGCACGACCATGCAAGACATGGTATTGCCTTCTTTGAGCTTATGGGTGACGGCCATTAATCCGCAGCTATGACGACGATGAAATCTTGAGTGCGCACGACCGCAACATCATCGCGGTTGCGCCATCTCGTCGCCGTCCTGGTGCCCGGTTCAGCATCAGGTCACCGTGGTGCCGCGCCATCCCAACGCCATGGCTACTCAGGCAAGATGCACCCTGCGCTATTAGCATCGATTTCACGTCGATGCCCTGCGGCTCTCAAGATGGACGTCCGCGTTGTTTGCTCCGCATGATGAGCATGCCTCCCATCACGACATGCGTGATCTAGATGTCGGTGCAGGGCCCATACGGTCTGGCATTACGCTACGTCGAGTGGCATGTATGGAGTTGTATGACACGAGCAAACCGAAGCCAGCCGGCGATGCTCCGTGTACTCGCGACACGCGTCGCAGTCCGTTGTCGTTGTAACCATCTAGCAATGGAGAACGATGTGCAGATCATCTTCTCTATTGCACGTGGCCACCGTCTCCGGGAACGAACGTGCAGCCTTCTTAGGACGCCCTGGATGAAGACGCCCAGCCGCGGATACTCAGCCTGTGGCTGGCCGGACGTTGGTGTTGTAGGCTCATCGGAGTCGGCGAAGTTGCCGCCCCGTAGAGCATCCGTCTTGCCGGCGCAACAAGGATGTCTTGTTTGTGCCGCAAAAAGTCAAAGCGGCCCAATGGAGTCCTTATGTGTGCAGCAAGATGCGTTCTTGCATCGACTTTGATGGGGCTGCCCCCAGCGACTAATCAGGGGCACGTTGTTGTGAGTTCCAACCAGGAACTATCGATTGCACCCGTCATGCCGTCGGCATAGATGTGCGCCGACCGGCATTGTTGCAGCTGTGCTCATCATAAGGTGGAACCGGCTTCAGCGACTTCTGGATCCTCCAAGGAACGCGGAGGGGTTCTCATGGTTGCCTCATCATGGCAAGCCAAATTGCCCCCAACATGAAGAACCGGAGATAGCAGGCAAGATTGCCCCCAGCGTGGAGATGGACTTTGACCTCATCAGCATACTAGATACGCTCTCAGATTTGTCAAAGCACAAGCATCCACCTTGGTCCCTACACAAAGGACAAAAAAAGAAAACAAACCGGGTAGAGATAATAACTACCTAGATAAGTTTTGGGCTATCATACAAGGAGTCTCAAACTAGGTGAGACATCTAAAATAGCACCATTATTGTTAACACCACATGTATTGGAGAAGGCACAACATGAGAAGACGACGACCATTATTGCGCAGCAAAGATGGGAGGAGAACCATGTCCCACCGGGCGTGCCAATTTGTTTCCGCAGAAAAAAATCACTCAAGAAGGGAGGATCTCTCTGTGCGAAATAAAAATAAATGTGCGGGCGTGCCAGTGTACTAAAGTACACAAAAGAAGTAAATAGAGGGAACACGAACTTTATTCATATTTAATGAAAATACAAATATATGTTCCCTAGTACATGTGCGCTCCATGGGTAGCCTGCTGGCGGCATTCTGACATAGGCGATGTGGTCTTCATGGTTCCTAGGGCCTCGGAAAGCTCCTAGTTAATTACCCCTGTGAAGTAGCTCACAAAGTACCTCCGATTAAGCTGCGTTGGTCGTCGTCGTCGATCTTCGCTTCACTTCTCCATGCTTGTGTGTTGGTGTAGATGTGGATGGCATCGGCGTGTCCATGGCCTCGTCGGTCCATGAGCCGGTAGAACGTGGCTAGAGTATTAGCCACGCCGCCTGTGTCGTTCGCCTCGTCGGTGTCGAACGGCACGTTGTTGTAGTGGTAGTAGCACTCGCATGGTTGATGTAGCTTGGACTGATCTTGACTTCCTCCACGCCACGTCGTCGTGGTACGCCGTGGAACTTGATCACGTGGGGTTGTTGAAGTTGTAGTAGCTTGATGAAGACTTGCGCTCGCTTATGTCGTCCGCCTCGTCGGCGTGGTCTGGCGCGTAGTGGTAGTAGTAGATGGAGTCGTAGGAACGTACACGACTCGAATGTCCAGCAGCTTCACCTGAAACATATAAGACGAAACTATATACATTAATTCAGGGCTCGAACATCAGCCGAGCTCCCGATGGCGTACTTTGCGTCGCGGAGACAATTCAGGCGCACGTCCATATACGCGTGCAGCTCACTTGTTGGTGTCCTCTTGGCTATTAGCTTGCATGTGAGCACGTAGATTGCACATGCATTTGCAAGCATGCATTGCCGATGCATCGCGGCGCTCCAGAGTACCTCGCCGCAATCTCGCCTGAGGCCCTAGAAGGCATGGTCGTGCCTTGATCAGCCGTTGCTTGGCGTGATGTTGTTGGCGTGGGCGTACGTCCCGGCTCACCTCCGTGGTGTGGGTGCGTCTCGTTGTCTGCCTCGCCAGCGTCGAGAGGGACGCGTGGTGGCGAAGTAGATGGAGTTGCTCATGCATGTACGCCTCTTCTTGCCGTGGACGCCGATGACGCGTTCGTCGTGGCTTGGCGAGACAACCGACCTCTCATCTCAAGTGAGGCGACGGCGTTGGTGTAGATGCGGAGCCGCCATCGACGGCGGCGGCGTCCTTGTGGAGCCAATGTCGACAGCATCCAGGATCCCTTCTTCAACACGGCGGCCGCGTCGAGGTAGATGGAGCTGCTGTCGATGGCGACCGGGCTCACCCCTTGCAGTGCGGCGATGTCGTCGGTGTAGACGAAGCTGCTGGCTGGCAGCCCGGTGCAAAGTCGGCTTCCTCGTCGGCTTCCAGGACAGCGACGTGGTACGGATGAAGTTGAACGCAGCGCACGGGCATATGTGACGGCCGCCTTCTCATCTCCTCTGCGTCAGCCGTCTTGATGATGGCTTGGCTAGCGGCCTGCTCATGGATAAGTCGCAGGCACCCTGCCCTCCTCTTTACGTGAGGATGGCCTGGCCATGGATGGATCCTGGCCGGCAGCTTCATGGTGATCACGGACCGTTCCCTGCATCCAGTAGGAAGGAACCAAGAAAAATAGAATCAAGATATATACGTATCCTCACCATGGGAAATACGCATGCCATGCATATGGCCAAGCGATGCAGATAGCCGCCGACTCGACGGTGTGCCTTCGGCGTCGCTCTCTCGAACGCGATGGCCTGCTTGTCGATGGATATTGGCCGGCGGCGACTTGGTGGCTGGGCGTCACGGGGCATGCGTACAACAGCGCTCCCTTAGTACGTGCGACCTGTCGATGTGGGTATCCTGGCCGGGCCGGTCAGCGCTGACGCACGACCGTATCCGGTGATCCGCGTCAAGTCTCGATCTGGATGGATGGCGCCGTGATGGCGGCTGCCCTTGCTGTGATCCAATCTGCCATGCCGATCTTGGCCGAAGGCGCCGGCATGGTGGCTTGGCGTCGCGGTGTAGATCGGGATCGTCATGGATGGCGCCGTGCGTGGCAGCTGCCCTTTATGGTGATCGGCTGGCCCATCTCCGGCGAGCGCCTGCAGGGTCCCGTCCTCCGGCGGGCCGGCGGCTACGTGTTATACACCTCTAACACCACCGGCAAGCCAAAGCCCACCGGCAGCGCACCGGCTCCTTGTGACGCGATGATTATCGCAGTCCGGCACTTTTGTTATTATCTGGCCATAGGGAACGATGCGCAATCTCCGGCTCCGGAAGGGGCTTGCCGCTTCCTCACAACGGACTGGATACGCCTGGCCGCCGACGAACTTGCTAGCAGCCGCACGTTGGAGCCAGCGCCTGGGCGCTCCTCCGGCCGGCGGCGATGCGATCATACACTCCCTGCTCGGCAGCCTGACGGCACCTTGATGCAAAGTGTGATCCCCCTTTCGTGAAGTCCAGGGGCTTCTTTATATAGGCAACGTCTAGGGTTGCAGTAGGGCTCTCCTGGCTGTACGCACGCGCCGCCGGAAAGCTGTTGGCGAGAGCGAGATATACGGAGTCTGTTACACAAGATAAGCTTGCATGTGCTTATCCATCCCAATGACTATCTTCACGTAATAGCCCTTCTAGAGGAATTCTGGTTCAAGCCATCATCCGAGGCCGGCCCAAAAGTTCACGGGCCGGACAGTGGTCGAAGTACAAGATCATGTATACGCCGTATAATACATGTAGGGTCTACACGTACTCAACCTTCTAGTATACGGACGCCATACACTGTGTGGCTGCCTGTTAGGTGCTAGCTGTCCCATGTTTGAGACATATATGCACTTGCTAACTTCTATTAGCTTCTTTGCATGAACGTCAAGGCCACATATATACATATACGGCCCTGTAGCAAGCAGAATCCCACACAATTACTAGCTTCTTCCATTTGCACGTCGACTCGCTTACGTGCATCCATGGCACTGTGCTATATGCATAAGCCGGTACAAATGGTAGCTTATCTTCTTTGATTGAATCATACATATGCTTGTTAACTTCTTTGATTGCTCGCGAAGGTGCAAACGCATGCATGGCATTGCAGCATATTGGAAGCGCATATGTGCGTATATGCAAGCTCGTCTCCTTCTCATTATGTATAGAAACAAATGTTAGCTTCCCTTTCTAGCAACTGATCAAAAGAAGCACTATGCATTCGCTTGCCACTGACCAAGACATAATGCAATTTGCTTCCCATCTTTCCTTATTAATGTTCTTCTCAATATCAAACTTAGAGAAGATTTTGGTACAAAATCTCGTCAAACAAGTGGGTCAAGCCTTCGGCAGTTCTAGTGGACGATTTTGGGCTAACCACCGTGAACCTTCAAAGTGTCTGGTACAAAGATGATCAGTGGGTGCTTGCATCAGATGTCGCACAAGTAGCCTACTACATGAACGCGGAGAACATAAATAGACATATTGTCGTGGCAGGAAAGCAGCGGATCGTGGGAGCTGATGGGGTCCAGAGTCCCGAAACATACAACAACTATGATGAGTTCAAGCTCTTTACAGATTTTCCAAAAAAGATGAAGGCACTGGAGGACAGAATCAATCCCGACAAGACTAAAATGATGCCATGGACCCGCCCCGATGGCGAGAAGAAGACCACCAATGCACCAGCACCAAAATGATATGTAATTGCAGTTATTCTGATGTAAACAATAGTCCAAAATGATACAAATATCTCACAATGAATTTCAGAAACTACATGGGAGACTAGTAATTTTTGAACTACACGCTTGTAACAATTTGTCGTATGCAAAAATGACCTATATATATATGAAATTTAGATCTTGATGAGTTATTAAGTTTCCGTGTTCATGACTTTTTAAATCATGGTCGCCTAGTGCTTCAAAATGTCGTCCGAATGTGTAAAAAAAATTCAAATTTCATATTTCGAGGCGTGAAAAGTTCAAAAATGAAAAGTTCACACGTGGCGGGCATCATAACCATTTTACAACAATTTATAACAATTTATAACCATTTTATAACAATTTATAATAATTTATAACCATTTATAACAATTTATAACAATTTATAACAATTTATAACAATTTATAACAAATTATAAAAATTTATAACCATTTTATAACAATTTATAAGAATTTATTACAATTTATAACCATTTTATATCAATTTATAAGAATACTTATCTCTTCTGAAAATATTATTACACGGCGGGCATCCATAAACGCCCGCCACGGATAATATTTTACGTGGCGGCATCCTTAAACGCCCGCCACGGATAATATTTTACGTGGCGGGCATCGTAGTGCGCCCGCCACGTAAAAGTCTCCGCGCTATAAAACCGACGCCCTCGCCCCCTGCACGCCAAGTCTTCGACGGGATTCACCCGACCCGAAGGGTCGCCGGATTTTTTTTCCCACCGCCGCCGCCGCCATCCGCCACCGCCACCGCCCTGCCCCATCCCCCCGCCCCCGCCCCCGCCCCCGTCCCCGCCCCCGTCCCCGCCACCGCCACCGTCCTTGCCCCCATCCCCGCGCCCCGCCCCCCGTCCCCCATCCCGTCGGCGCCCCCCCTCCGCCCCGCCATCCTCCTCTACTCCGCCGCCCGAAACCCTAACGCCGCCGCCAAGCCGCCACTGCGCCCGTCTCCATCCGCCGTGGTGCCTGCGTGCTGCGTCCCCCCGTCTGCCGTGGGTGCCTGTGGTGCCGCACGTGCCCGCCCCGCCCGCCGTCCCGCCCCCGGCCGCCCCATCACTATCTCTCGCCCTCGCCCCCGTCGCCGCCGCCCCCGCCCGCCCGGAACCCTAATCGGAAGGCCACCGCCATCGTGGTGCTCGCTGTGGCCGCCGACCGTGCGCCATCTCCGTCCGTCGTGGTGCTCGTGGTGCGCGTCCCCGTCCGCCGTGGTGCTCGTGTGGTGCTTGCCGGCGCCGACCACGCTCCATCCTCTTCTCCGGTGGTGCCTTGCCCGCCGTCGTATCTCTACCTCTTTCCTCCCACTCCACCGAGCGCATCAGGTTTGAAATTGCATTGTTCTTGATGGTATATATGGTGTTGCCCTGCTGGAATGCAATTTCCTGTGATTTTTGGTTATCTCTCTATGATTTTTGACACTGAGATGCTTAAACTTGAAACTTAGCTGCCTGTGATGCTTAAACTTGATACTTAGCATATAAATGTCACTGCCCATGATGCAAATTGCAACAAATTAGCTGAGCATATGATTGGCCCAATCCTTTGTTTTTGCCTCTATTTTTGTATTCCAATTTAAATTGTTGTTTCTATTTTTGCCTAATCCTATGATTGGTTATCTATGTACCTATCTGTTTGGCTCTATTTTTTACCATGGCTGCTCTGAATTTAAAAAACGCCGGTCTAATTATGTTGAATTTTGGGTGTTGGCTCTATTTTTTACCTCTTGGCTTAGAATAAACCGTGGTCTAGTGTTGCCTTAGTTTTGGATTCCACTGAGCTAGTGTCCATCTCTATTTTTGAATTCCAATTTGAACTCATTTTTGGTTATGGCTAGTAGCTAGTACTCTGATTTTTCGTAATTTGGACATGACTTTGCTCACTTCAACATGTCATTTCAAATTAATTTGGACATGCCTTAGCTCACTTGAGTCTTTGTATATATGTCAATTAATGGTACCTAGCTGAATTTGGATACCTAATTGCTAGCTGTTGGTTGTTGATATGGATTGGTGCTTAACTTTGGCTTGGTGGACATGCCTTAATTTTTCTGTAATTTGGACATGCTACTTGTCATGTTGTCTATGTTGACATGAACTTATCTATGCACTAGCTACCCCGACTTAGCTATCATTGTCCATGAACTTGTCCATGCACTAGCTACCCTCGACTTATGTGTTGTCACTTTGTTGCCTTAGCTACTGCTGTCCATGTTTAAACCGATTAGTCATGGGTTTTCCCTTAATTCCATATATTTGTCAATGCTGCCTACTACTCTTTTTTGTTTGAATTGATTGGCTTGGTTTGAAATTACCTCTGCTCCCTATTTTCTCGTTGGTCGTTGGAGATATATATGCAATGATGTGAACCCCCTTAGTGCTGAGGCAGTGGGCATATATGCAATGAAATGAACTTAATTATTGGGGCCGAGGCAAATGGCTATGATGATTGAATGTCCCCCTATATTGGGAAGCTTCTAAACTAGGACGGCTTGTACAAAGCAACCCGCTTAGAAGCGATGTGATCACAAGGGGGCTATATCTCGAGCCAATCTTTTATTTCTCTCTTTCCGCAATTTTGAATTACGCTTGTGTACTCCTCCTATATACTATAGTACTAAAGCACTATATATTTGTAGCTTGAAATGGCGAATGAACAAGAACAGCCTCAGCTTGAAAAGGCGAATGAACAAGAACGACTGAGCTTGAATGGGAGTCGCCTAGCTCTAGCAACGGAAGTGGCAAATACTCGTACTCCAGTACGCAAGCGAGCCTCGTATAGCCCGTGTAAGGGTAGAAGGAAACGTCTTAGAGGAGGAAGAAGATCCTAATTTCAACCCGGGGACGGCACCAAGCAAGAAGCGTCCGGGTTAAGGAAGTACAAAGCCGAACGGCCTGCCACCGCTCCATCCACAAGCGCTCTGAGCAACAACCCCCCCTTCGCTCCACGGCCACCTCTTCGTGCAAAGCAAAGGGAGACAAGCCGAAGCGAGAGAAGGGAGACCGTGGGAGGCGTAAGAAGATCAATGAGGTCCTTGTCATTCAAGAGTTGGGGGCGCGAGGCGAGCCACCGCCGCCTCCCCGGTCATCGCTGGTACAACACTCGTGTGTCGTGTTTCGTGAAGGATAAGGTCTCCATTCTTATCGAAGACTGAAAGCCGTCCCCAACACCGACAAGTTATGGGTGTTTGGCGAGGTTTCGAAACGGTTCCGTATCCGCCAAAGCGCCGATATGGAAAAGGTGCGGAAAGATGTAAACTTCCTCGCAGAAGAAGCTTCCCCGAATCGGAAGTATAGGCTCAACGCAGACTTTTACAAGAAAGGACGCCTACCCTTCACCAGTACAACATGATCTCGGAAGAAGTATGGGAAGAGTTACGCAAAAGGCTAAACACGCCCGAAGCAAAGGCGAAGAGCGAGAAGTTCTCCTCGAGCTAGCCAAACGGAACAAACTTCCCCACTACTTGGGCGGTGTTGGGTACGCCGGGACACAAGCCGGGCGTGGCGGGCGGAAGAACGTAAAAGACAGGAAGCCGGGAGAGCCGGATCCGTATGAGGCCATGGATGAAAGGACCCGGGACTTCCTCTACGCCCACAAGCCCAAGAAGCCGAGGCCGAAGCCCGTATGAAGGAAGTCGAGAAGAAGGTCATAGAGGCCACTACGGCTAAGAACAACGGGACCCTCGAGATTCGCCGGGACACGATCCGGCCGACGGTGGCCTTGGGAAACTCCGAGCATCGCGCCGCGTCCGTGGCATGAGCTCCGTGAAGAGTTGGGCGACGGTGGGCTCGTGGGGGCCGGATGCTGCCTCGCATCACACGAGGCGTAGGTACAAGGAGGGTCCTGAGACAGAAGGGCGTGATGAGGCCTTGCAAAGAAATGATCACCGTGATCCATCAAAGAGGCCCTCACGAGCAACGACCCCCCAGATGGTCGGGTCCCGAGCGTATGTTCCGCAACGCCGGTATGCCGCTGCCCACCCCAAAGAACCCCAAAGAAGACCTTTCCGGCGGCTGACCGACAGACCCCGTTGGATGATATCACCGAAGAGACACCATGCAATATGTTGATACCGGCGGGTTGAGCAAGAAAAAGGTAGTGGCCAAGGGGGTGGTATTTCCTCCCGGATCTTGCAAAGAGTACGGCGCACGAGATCCCTCCTCCGAATGTGCTGAAGTCAACATTGGGTTCGTGGGCGCCGAACATGAAGACCGGGAGCCGGACTATCCCTCATAACGAGGTGAACACTCTAGAGCTGCTCAGTGTTACAACGTCTTTGTGGCCGAAGGTGGACATTGAGCTCGAATATGTCGACGTTGACTCCACCTTCCGGCTCAACAAAGAAGACAAAGCAGCCGGACCGAGTACGCCACCGGACCCCTATGGTGACTCCTCCGACGATGATGAAGATGGTGGGGACGGCGGAGGCAACGACCCTCCTCAAGGTTCCAGTACCCCCTGCCAAGGACCCGCACAAGACGAGCCTCTCGGAGCCGACAACGAAGGAGCCGCACCTGAGGAGCCTAAGGAGGCGGCACTCCGATCAGCAGCACCCGAGGAGCCTAAGGAGCCGACACCTCAAGAGCCGGCACCTCAGCGCCGGCAAGAACTCGGGAGCCGACACCTCGGGCTCGGGAGCCGGGCACATGAGGAGCAGCCGATATACGAGGAAGCAACCGGCGAAAAACACGCTGCAAGTCCCGAGGCGAGTAGGGAGCGAGACACCCGCCTACACTCAAGGCCTCAATGGACAACACCTTAAGCGCCGGGGAAGCGTAAAGGAGCTCGACCTAGCAAACGCCCTCCGATCAAGAAGCACACATTCGATAAAGAGGAGGTCGCAAAGACCCGAGTACCCGCTACCCAGAGGCCCAAAGAAATAGATATTCGATCCGAAAGGTATGCACCGCTGAAACAACGAGTTGTAATAAGTTATTAGCTACTCCTTTTCGCAACCCTAGGTAATTAACATTTGTACCGCCGCTTTTGCAGGCCAAAATCCCCACCTTATAAGGGGTTTGTCACGGACGAATGCCCCGGCTCGTTCGAGTTTGGGAAGTTCATGATCCCAAAGGCCCAGCTCATCGATGCCGAGGACTGGGAGACTCGGAAGTTCCATGCATGGTACATGGAGTGCGCAAAGCGTGGATTGTATAGCTTCGGTGTCCTTCTTCCTAAGGAGTGCTTCCACTACCCCGTCGAGCTCAGTTCACGATTACATTCGATGACATGTCGAGACTACTTCGTCGACGTGGACATTGACGTCGCCCAAGTCACCTTGTTTACGATGTAAGCGCAATTTTACTTGCACATGTCCCTTGCATCCGTATATAGATTCTTTCTTTCAAAGGTACCTATGCCACGCCCACATGTCCTTGTAGGTTGTGCGCCGATGCAGCCCGTGTTAAACACCGGTGTTCTTTACCTCTCTCCATGGCACATCTGTGAGAGACAGATCATCGGTTATAAGCTAAGAGCGGACCATCCCGACCGTCAACTTGACGGACGAGGAAAGACAGAAGATCCGGGATAAGAATGAAAGAGCTAAGAAGTTGGAGGTAGCGTAATCACGTCATATCGGTGATGAAAAAAGGTCAAGGAAAATGGGCCTCGATGTATTACGGCGCCTTACCAATATGGAATGGGGATGGTAGGACATTGGATCTGCTTTCATGATCTTTCCTCGGGGCGGGTGGGCGTTATCTTTGACTCACTACGAGGCACGAACCCGCTCGGCTACCAACAATTCGAAAAATCTTGAGATTGTAAGTGATCGATGAACTCCTTATGCAATTATATACTAGAGTCGAATATCATATATCGCTTCACAATATAGTGCATTTCGTGCAGTAGCTTACAAGAAATACTTGAAGGATCCGAACTGCTGGGATCGTCGATCCGAGAAGTGTAAGGAGCGCAATGGAGATAGACTCAAAATCAAGCGATATTTCCCGATGCGTAAATGAAACATAGTTTTTCTTAGTACGACTACCTTGCTATAGCCGATATTACTAATAACACTGGTTTATTGTGTGCAGTGCCTCAAACAACCAGACGGATCAAACTTGTGTGGATTCTTCGTCTGTGAGTACCTCCGGGCCTGCAGAAGGTACAAATCCAGCTACCGACAGCTCAAGGACGCAAGGAACACGTTCACAGGGGTGATACAAAGGGCAACCGACGAGATGCGGTTCAAAGCGCATAGTAGCGCATATCCGCAAGTTCGTTCTAGACATGGTAGTTCACGAAAAACAGCCGTACTTCAATCGGACAAGGAGTCAATGCTGTCTTTAGAGTTTGGGCCGCTAAGGAGATGGGAAGAGCTAGGTCTTACGGACTATCTTCATCCAGTCAACATATAGCTCGCAATGTTTGTACGGATATGTTGTAATTGAAACTAGTACATGTTGGATATGAACTAATGAATCGATCGATCGATCGGTGAAACTTGTATATATGAATCGATGTGTACATATATATATATGATGTATATTAGAGTACATGTCTGTCTTATATATATGTGTGTGTGTGTATATATATATATATATATATATATATATATATATATATATATATATATATATATATATATATATATTGGTATTTTATTTTTTAAAAAATTGACGCCGTGGCGGCAACATAACGCGCCCGCCACGCATAATAATCTTAACCGTGGCGGGCGCGTTACGCCGCCCGCCATGTCTTCAAATATTTTTTACGTGGCGGGCACGGCCGCCGCCACGCCGAAGGCCACGATTATCCGTGACCTTTTCGTTAGTGACGGGCAGCCGTGCCCGCCACTAACACCGTTTTTGCCCGCCACAAATATAGTTTTGGGTACTAGTGGTCCTTCAGTAAAGGCACAGGTGACTTTAGGTGTGCCTGATGCCATCCATTTTTGATCCGATGGCTGATAGACATATCTGCTCTTTATAGTGTAAACTTGAACAACCCAAACTGACTTTGCAGCCCAAACGAGAAAGTAGCCAAATAAAGCTCACTCCGTGAACAGGAAAGATGAGCAGTTTATAGAGTTTCAGTACACAGTCATTTTAGTACATAACTAAAATAAAATCCACTTCAATATTTATAGTATCCCCTTAATAGAACACACGGATGCATAATTAAAATAGAATCCCATATGTGATAGCAGCTAATAAATTAAAGATCTAAAAACATATCTTGAGCAGCCGGATTAGATAATTCAGTACGACCCTGCAAAGGCAAAAGAATAGTTAGAAAAGAGAAGAGAAATATTGATAGTAGCTTTTCAAAATTTAAGAGGAGCAATATCAAAAGTACCACTCCTCTCTTTTGCTCTTTTTTAGCTTGTTTTGTACCTGTACTGTTTTACTTCCTTTTTAATAAAATCACCTGTAGGGACTCTTGTCCCTCCAGTTTCCCCAAAAAAAATTCTGGTTCTGATGAGTGTTGTCTAATAACTCTTGAGTTTGTACATCACCATCGTTCGCTTCAAGCTGCATGAAACATATAATCTTGTCTTTAGCAAGAAGTAGCAAATTACTACACTTATTGCAAGTTTTCAAGAACATACCTTAGAATTATCTTGCGCTTTATTTTTGTACTTTCTTGTCTTGTCAAGCCAACTTCTATGTCGCTTTGAACTTCTTGGCTGAACCTCTTTTTTTTTTCTTCAAGCGTGCATCACTAAGCAATTCTTCATCTTGTTGACTGTTAGGTTGGACATTATATGTATCACACAAGATACGTGTAGATGCACTTAATTTGTCCTGTAGTTGTTTAGCAAGGCAATCAAGTGCATTGTCTACTAAAATGCAACATTCTGGATCGCTTGCAGCTGGATATGCCAAATTTAGAAATTTTTTAGACATTTGCTTGTAGCGAAGCATAGCATCTAACTTTGGGTCCTCAATTATGCTCCTTCCTTTGTTATCTTGGATAGTTCCATACCTTGCTTCCCTTGTCCAACGCTTCATCACATAATGGTTAGGCAATAACTTGATGTTCATCAAGTCAAGAACTTTCAAAGCATGGCTACACAATACACCGGTCCTTACAAACTGCCCACAATTACATGAAGCTTTTTGCTCCAAAGGGTCACCAACAACTACACGTTCTATTTCAGAACTTAAATCACCATCAGACCTCACAATTGCAACAGCATATTTGTTGTTTTCTTCCAATGCTCTAGTACATGCAGCCATGGATCTTTTTTTTTTTTTTTTTTGCGATCACGCCGAAGCGCGTTTTTCATTAAGCAGAAAGAGTTTTGAAACAGTACAAGACACACTCACACCATAGGTAACATGAGGTTACCCCACTCCTAAACTTAGACACAGATAAAGGATTACATGATGCACCAAAATGCTCAACACATGATCAACAGAGGCACACACGCAAAGGTCACATAGATGAAAGCAGAACTGCCAGCTGCGTGTAACCGGCCTGGCACCAATTGCTCGCTTCGTCCCTGATCATCTCCACCAACCTGGGCACTGAAGTTCGAACTCCATTGAAAGTCCGCCCATTGCGTTCCTTCCACAATGTCCAAGCCACTAAGAAGAAGAAAGAATCGAAACCCCTGCGCCAAGATCTTTGGATCCTCTTCCTGACCTGCAGCCACCATGCCATGGCTGGCATTTCCTGCACAACAACATCTTCCAGCAAGCGCAGCTTGGAAAGCCAAGCATGCCAGACCTCCTTGCTGAAATAACAGCCTAAAATGATATGATCCATCTTCTCGGACTGCTGATCACAAAAGATGCAAGAATCCGACTCCTGCAGTCCATGGCGACATCGCCTAGCCGCAGTCCAGCAGCGCCCATGCATCACAAGCCACATGAAGAACTTCACGCGCGGTGGGACAACAGTTTTCCATAGTTGTTTAGCTCCTAGAGGCTTGGAGCACCCGAAGAACATTGCCCCATACGCCGAAGCTGCCGAGTAGCACTGATTCTCTGATAAGTTCCATTTGAAGGTATCCGGCTCATTACAGAGAACAACATCTTCAAGGCGATCCCAAAGATCAGAAAACTGGACTGCCAATGTCAACGAGATGTGCCCCTGAATGTGGGTCACCCAAGCGTCATTACTGAGTGCTTCAGCCACCGTGCTCCTCAATTTCCTCGGCCTAACAGCCGCAAACACAGCAGGGGCGAGAGTCTGGATGGATGATCCATCGAGCCACCGATCTGTCCAGAAGCACGTAGATGCTCCATTGCCCACGTTGATAGAGGTCGCGGCTTGGAATAGTGCAAGCACAGAACGCTCCTTGGAGCTTGGCGGGCGCCCGGCGCACCGGTCTTGCCACACCCATCGCACCCGCAACGCTATCCCCACTCTTCTGAGATCAGACACGCCAAGACCCCCCCAGCTCCTTCGGTAAGCAGACCACCTTCCAGGCAATCTTGCACTTGCCACCTGCAACCACCACGGTGCCCGCCCAAATAAAACCACGTCGCAGCTTGTCAATGGCCTCGATCGCCCATGGGGAGAGGCACAGAGCAATGGCCGTGTGTATAGGAATCGCTGACAGAGTTGATTTCACCAAAGCCACCCTTCCCGCAGGATTCAGAAGTTGTCCTTTCCAGCCAGGGATTCGATCTGCTACTCTGTCAACCAGGTGCTGCTCCTGCGACCTCGAAAGCTTACGGACCGAGAGTGGAATCCCCAGATATCGACAAGGAAAAGTGTCAACTCGGCAAGCCATGATTGTCTGTACACGTTCCACCTCCGCTTCAGAGCAGTTCAGGGGAATTGCCACGCTTTTGTCCAAGTTAGAAAAGAGCCCAGAGGCCAAACCGAACAAGCTCAACGCAGCCTTGATCATCTCCAACTCCCGGTCACCAGGCGCCACAAATAGCACCAAGTCATCTGCGTATAAACTTACCCGATAGTCCCCAGGCCAGGTATTACCGAAAGGTGTCCTCTGAACTCCAGCCATCGAAGACAGTGATTCAAGACCTCCATGACCAGCACAAACAACATCGGAGAAAGTGGATCTCCTTGCCGCAGCCCGCGCGCGTGACAGATTCTACGTCCCGGCTTGCCATTGAGTAGCCATGGATCTTTCATATTCAGCCTGGAATGCTTCAAATATTGGTGGAGTGTAAAGTTTGCTAGCTTGCACCAGCATAGGTGTCCTCATTCTTAATCTAGGTAGCTTCTTTTTGGCTTCAAATTCTTCCTCTATTTCCTTGTTTCTTTTTCCTTCCACTGCCCTTTCAAAATGCTTTAGGAATCGGATGATGTCAAAATCTGATTTCAGGTGGTCTTTTAAATCACTATTGAAACTCTCACTTAATTGTGTGCTTCGTACCCATTGTTCCTTGAACTTGTAGATGCTATCTAGCCACGATCTCTTTTTATTGTCCACCTTAGTTCTCATCATGTCAAATGCTTCTTCAAAGGCCAACTTGTCCTCAATATTATACATGCAAGCACTAAAAATCTGAGAGGATATGGGATTCTTTGTCGTCTTCCTTTTTTTTTTGTCATCCTGCTTTTCCTTTTGTCATCTTCCTTTTTCTTCTTACATAAGTGCTTGACAGCATTTTGCATTATGTGATAGGTGCACAATCCATGCCATGCATCTGTGAATACCTCCTTAATAGCATTTCCCATTGCTGTGTCTTGATCAGTAAATATAGTTTTAGGTTGTTTGTCATTGTGTGCAGCTAGAAAAGCCTTAAATAGCCATTTAAAGGAGGCACAAGTTTCATCAAATAGAAGAGCAGCTCCAAAATGACACTCTCCCCTGAACTGATTGAATCCAACAAATGCACCAAAAGGTCTATATTCTTTGTTTGTGCCAAAAGTAGTGTCAAATGTCACTACATCACCGAAATGAGCATAATCAACTAACATCTTAGCATCAGCCCAAAATATATTGGTTATGTGTTCTTCTGCATCCAATTGCATAGTGTAGTGGAAAGAAGGGTTCTCAGACATCTTGTCTTGAAAATACTTTAACATGCTTCCTGCCTGACCATATGCCAACTCCTTTGGCGCCTGCCCTGCAAGTAATTCTTGTGATCACGACAAGTGTAGGTGAGGTTCAATCGTCCTCCAACTTGGCGACTAGCCAACTCATGTGTGGCTTTTGGCCTAATTCGAATCATCACGACTTCAATTTCAAAAGCTTGCACTTCCGAAATCTTCCTCTGTGATGTCATCAAATGGCAGGTATGTGGCAAGTGAAGAACATGATTGTGTTCAAGAATTAGATCAAGCACTTCATATTCCCCTGTCACTTTCGATCTAATGTAATTCCCATATGAACTGGACAACCTGTTCTTGTTTCAGCTCGAGGATTTTTGTTAAATGATCTCTCCTGTCTCGTGCTCGACAACCCTCCTTGGCACACACATATCTGCATGATGTTACCTTTTTATCAAATCTACTTTCATTTGCATACCGTTTCCGGACTTCAAAACCAGCATGACCTCCATAATCTACCCAAAAAGTCCAAGCATCATCCAAGTTACTAAATTTCTGACCAATATGAGGTACCCAGATTGGAGTTGCATTCTCTCTGTAAAAAGAAATAAAAAGCATGCTTATTGCTATACACCTAGAAGTAAACAAAGAAAAAATTTGAACCGTTTCATAACTCACTTGTTGGGTTGTTCCATCGGATTTTTAATTAAAAGCTAAGGCCAGAAAGTATACTGTAAACAATACACACATATGAGCAGAGCTTTCACTTGTGAACAAATAAAAGTGAAATCGAGAAGAAAGAAGCTAATACATTGATAATCACATGCTCACAACTCACCAGCAAGAACAAACATCAGTGAACTAGTGCTGCTGCAGCCGATTGCATTGCATCTCGGACAGGACGTCGATTGCTTTGCTTGCACGGACGGAGCTCGATGCATAGCAGCCTGACACTGCTGACGGCGCGAGCGCAAACAAGCTGCAGCGCGAGTGCGACCTGACGGCGGCTAGCTGCAGCACGAGCGTGACCTAGCTCCGTCGCGAGTGCGACCTGACGGCGGCGGCGCCCAAAAACGCGTCCGGCGGCGGCAAAACGCGTCTGGCGGCGGCCAAAAACATTCCCCGCCAAAACCCCAGTAGTGAGGCTCCTTCCTTGTCCATAAATGGGCCTCATCTGGGCTGCAAAGTCATTTGGGCTGTTCAAGTTTACACTAGAAGAGCAGAGATGTTCAGCAGCCGTTGGATCGAGAATGGATGGCATCAGGCACACCTAAAGTCACCTGTGCCTTTACTCAGTAACTGCAGACAATCTCAATCGCGTCGTCACACGAGACCATCGGTCCGCACCCGCACCCTGCAGAGTGCAAAGGCAAAACGTCGAACACATGGCGTGCGCCATCCTCCGCCGCGCTCTCTCTCTCACCACCGCCGGCGCCCACGCGCCCCCCGGAGTCGCTGCCGCCTTCGCTTCCACTTCCTCCTCATCCTCCGTCGTAGCACCTCTGCGTTCCCCCACTAGATGACCGCCTTCTCCGCCTCCTCCGCTCCGAGATCACATACCTCGCCGAGCGCCGCCCTCCCTACCCGGTAATTCCTCCCTTCCCCTTCCCCGCGCACGATTCACGTCTCACGTTCGCAGCAGGACGCTCACGGATTCCTCTGCTTCGTGCAGCCGCCGACTAGCTTCAAGTCGTTCCTGGTGGAGGACCGCCCGGGGAGCAGTGGGTGCGCCTCCGCGCGGCAAGCGCCAGCGCCGGAGCCGAGGAGGTGAAGGTCGAGGCCACCATGTTCGACGGCGCCGCTGAGCCTGTCCCCGACGACGCACCCCTGTTCCGCCGCGTCGAGTCGCTGGAGCGCGGGCCCCGCCTCCACCTCAGCCTCATCGTCGAGGTCACCCGGGGCGACCGCGTCCTTGGCTTCGTCTGCTCCGCCTGGCCCGACGACCTCTCCGTCCGCCACGTGCTCACCCTCAGGGCTGGCGGCAGCAGCAGTGGTGGTGGTGGGCGCAATTTCGGGTATGGATTACTGTGCGGTGCTGTGAGCTGTGTGTCCAGCAGTTTGTTCGTTCGTTTCCTGAGGTTTGAGGTTTCTGTGATTTGGTTCACAGAAAACTGGGGGCTGAGGAGAGGGAAGCGCTGACAAAGTTCTTGAAGGAGAGGGAGGTGGACAGCGAGCTCGCCGGATTCTTGCACGAGTACATGGCAAACAAGGAGAAGATGGAGCTGCTCCGGTGGTTGAAGACTATCGAATCATTCCTTAACAAGTAGGATAAGACGCACACAGCAGGTAATATGGGTGATGGGTATGGATATCACCTTGATTGTTTGTAAATTTAGTCTGAGTCCCAGTAGAAATGAGCTCAAGTTAAAGGCCACATTGTTGGAAAAAGGCCGAAGTATAATTACCCATGAATAATGGTACATGGTCACAAGTAAGGCCTGAATGTTGAGGGAGGGGAGAAACAAACAATCCATCCATTAGGTAGGGAATCATTTCAAAATTCATAGTATTGTGGGTATTCCCGCTTAGTCTGGGTGGGGAAATGATGATGATGAACTAGCAACTAGCAGCTGTTTGGCAGTCACTTCAACGATTTCTTGTAATCCTTGCAATTCAGTCCTGTACTTCTGTTATGTACTATGTTTGGGAAGGAAATATATAGCTCGATGCTTATTTTACTCAACACTAAGGTCAGACTAGCTGTAGACTACTTTGTAAGGTTTAACTATAATATGATCCGAATTCAATAGAACTGTTTGTTGTTTTGGTTGCAGTGAATTCTTGCTGCTCCATGGTTTTGGGAAATTCTAAGAGCAACATGAGTATTATTATTGAAAATAAATAAACAACTGTCTATTTGTTTCAGTACTCTATCATATGGTTATGCTTTTATCACAATAGATATTATTATTGATTCCTTTCAGATCTTGCACCTTAGTTAAACCTCAAAGTATGTTGAGCTAGTTTGGCCAATGAGGTGTCTTTTGTTGTGGCTTAGTAAGGGGCAGGACCTAGTAGTCCTGGGGCCAACTAAGCATATAATCTGAGAGCAATTGTTGGGAGATCAAACACTTGTAGATGTTTGTCTAGTGTTTCTCCTATCTCTACATGTTTCTGTCATACTTTGTTGTTGAACTATGAGTTCAGTAGATTTTAATCTATATCAATTTTAAATGCTATATCTGCAATCTTTGTAGAATGTTTGATAACAAAGTTAATTTTTGGAATCATTGAATTGCATGTTTGCTAAATTGAGTCAATTTGTACAACATTACCACTTAGTCTGTGTGTGGAGATGATGATGATGATGACGAGAAGCTGTTTGGCACTCACCACAAATGTTGATATTTGAAGACCTAGAAGGCTTTGACCCTGGATATTTCTCTATTTGTCACCATATTTTGTTGAACAATAGACCTAAGAGAAATGAAAAGAAAAGTGCAAATACATGCAGCCAGCTCGTGTTCTGTAAATTCAGCCTTGCCTTTGGGTTTGAACCTCTTGTGTTTGTAGTTTAGTTTTTGAAAGACAACGAAAAACATGTGGTCCAACAAGACTGTCAAATGATATACGGCCATTTACCCATGGCCTACCTGTGTAATTTTCAGTAGGTTACTGCTGTTAAATTGTTGTAGCCAACCCACAACTAGAAGCCCGGAAATAAGTTTCTCTTTTTTCATGTATCTCTGGGAAAATCTACAGTTTTTCATCATCGGAATGAGGAATTTGACGCATCTATGCACCTGATAACGTGTTTTCTATTACTGTTCTGTATCCACAATAAACCATACTAATCCTTAATCGGGGCCCTGAAATCTCTGAACCCTCTCTCAACTTTGCAGACACGCTGCCCATGTAAGCACGGCTATTCCCTGAACTGGGATCGAATAGGCTCCAACAGCTGGTGATGGTCTCCTGCAGTCCCTGTGATCATCCACCTCTCTGCCGTGCTATCTGTGTGTGCTGAAGAGTTTTTTTTTTTTTTTGGTGTACCAGCTTAGATAGCTCAGCGCTCTTGGAAATTAATGGACTGAATATCTGTATTATCATTTTTGTGGATAGGAATAAGATTGTTCTCAACGGTGTATCTTCTAAAATCTCCTGCTCTTGGATTTTTTAATTATTATTGCGCAATTTCAAATCTGTTCATTTTGAATTCCAAGGAGTTGCTACGTGACGTGCTAGAGCAATCTGCTCTTGTAAATTCTGACAGTCCAATGTCCTGCAACGGTTGGATTAAGCGGGGCGACGGCTCCGTAGCACATGAATCTCAATCCAATAGCTGCATATGCAACGGAACCTGCTAGGTAGGTAGTGGGGGCAGTATGTATATGTTATGCCTCACTGACACGCGGGACCCACCTGCAGATTCAACCCTCCTCTCAACGGCTAGTTCCACCCCCGCAGCCGTTGGGGACAAAAAGGCAAACAAAACCAGAGGGAGCTCTCCCCTCACCAAATCACACTCTCCTCTCCTAGAATCATCACTCGACGCTCCCTTGCTCAGCTTCTCCAGAGATCGCCAAAGAAGCCGCGCCAGCAGCAGCAAGCTCTGCGGCGATGGTGTACACGTACACGCCGACGTACTACTCGGGCCTGCAGGACACCATCGCGTCGCTCTGCAAGTCCATCCTGCCCTCCTTCCGCGTGGGCCGGCGTCTCACCGCCGACCAGGCCGCGGCGCGGCGCCACGCCGAGCAGCTCAAGTGGCAGCAGGAGTCCTTCCACCGCATCCTCCACCTGGCCGCGCTCCACCGCGAGGGCATCGTCCCGGCCTCCGACGTCGCCGCGTTCCGCGGCACCATGCTCGCGGCGCTCGTCGCGCCGCCGCAGCACCCCGAGCAGCCCGCGGTGCTGCGGGACAAGCTCCTCTTCCTCCAGGAGCTCCTCTACGCCAAGTGCGTCTCCGCGGCGGGAGTACAACGCGTCCAAGGCGCCCCTCGTGCAGCGCCTCGCCGCGTTCGGCGTCGTCGTCGACTGCCCCGACGCCGAGGTCTCGGCCGAGGAGTGGTCGGAGATCGACCTCCGTGACCCGCCTCCTCCCCCCGGCCGCCTCCGACAAGGCGAAGCACAAGGCCTTCATCACGCCGTGGAAGAGCAGATCCAAGAAGGATCAGGACGTGAACAGGCCGCCGCTGGCCCCGGTGGACGCCAACAACGCGTCAGTCCTCATGGCCGAGAGCTCGACGTCGGAAGCGGTGCCCTCTGGGAAGGCCGAGAAGGGGAAGAGGAGGCATCTGGCGGGGATGTTCCACAGCGGCGGCAATGGCACCGAGAACAAGGAGCCTGTGGTGGGGGAGGAAGGGGTCGACGAGAAAGAGACGGTGAAAGGTAAGAAGAAGAGCTCGTGGGGGTTCGATGGCATCAAGAAGTGGAAGAAAGCTGGTGCCTGTAACAGCGGCGAGGCGGCAGCCACCGGTGAGCAGCCGCAACGTGCTCCTCCGCGCTCATCCTACAGCGAGTGCCCACTGGAGGCGAGCCCCATGGTAGCTGCGTCTGGCCCGGATGCCAAGAGGGCCAAGACGAGGCTGCACTCGAACACGGATGATGACTCTGCTTCCGAGCTGCAACGTGATAAGGTAATGTGAATTTGTGACTCCTCTCATCATGTATAAGCTTTTTTTTTTCAAGGAGTTACAGTATGCATCTGGAATCACTGAAGGTTCTGGTGGAGAACACAAAGAAAGAGCTCTCAAGGATTCAGGCTGAGCTATCATCTACAAATCGGAACTTGAACTTCTCGTAAGTAGCAATTCACTGTGTTCTTTTCTTGGGCAATGTAAATTTCTTTCGATCTTCTGATGCTCAAAGATTACTGGGCTCTTGGATTTGTAGGAATCAGCAGATCGAGGCCATCTCAACAAAGCTTCCGGTGGACAAGTCTGACCTCAAGCCCTTCTTCCCAAAGTAGATCACTGTACCATCCATCATTCAGATTAGGAGCATGATTTCACATAACTGAGAATGGTGACACCTTTTTTTTTGTTTGGGCAGGGCATGGTGTGATCAGCACGGGGATGGCGTGATCACCGCTGCTAAGAAAGAGTTCAAGGAGCACGTCGAAGAGATGGAGAAGCAGAGGGACATCACTGGCGGCAGTGAGGGCTGGGCTACCTTTGAGGACATCGACCTTGATGACAACTTCAACCCCAGGGCCTTCTCTCAGCATCAGTCGGACTCAGCGGTGAAAGGGAAGAAAGTTAATGAAAGCCTCACCAGCAGTTTCACAAACCCCTTCTACAACGACAAGAACCCGTTCTTGAACACAAACTACAACTGATACAATCATACAAGTGAATGATGTTGGACTCTTTTGCGTTGGGATGTATCAGTTCGTTTATATTTTCGTTATAATGTTATTATTTTACTTAGGGTTCAATTGTTACACTGGACCAGAGTTGCTGTTTATGGCGTAACTTGTATGATTGGAGCTTGTATTTCCCTCATTACCCATGATATCTATTAATGTACATTAGTTTTTCCATTTCCCGGTGACCATTTGCACGACATGAAACTTTAGTGTCACATGAATGCCTACGGTCTACATACAGCTGATAATTCATTTGACTTCACAAGAGATAAAACACAGGCAGTTCTAAATGCAAGTTCCTACACCTTATATACAGACATGAACTGCAGTCCGAACTGATGAAAAATAAATGTTATATCGAAACATGTTAATGCCCAGTGGAAACTAATTGAGGTACCGCCTGCAGTATCTTGATCTACAAAAGCAAGGGATCCTCTGGCCTTCATCTTCCCGGTTAAAGTGGTAATCGTACGTAATTTCCTCCCTGGGTTTATGTGACGTTCTGCAAAGAACATTACCTGGATGAACATAGAAATAACAAGTTGTGAGAACCCTGTAGCTTAACATATACTCCATCCGGCCTCTGCACCAAATTGTAGCTCACTTTGGCTTTGTCAAACTTCTCTAACCTTAACCATGTTTTTAGAAGAATATATTAATATCTACAAGTTAAAATAAATCTCTATAAAAAATCGCATCGAAGAATCTAATGAAACAAATTTGATGTTCTAGATTTTAATAGGTTCTTTACAAACCTAGTCAAAATTAAAGAAGTTTGACTTAGGACAAAAAATAAAGTGAATTACTCCCTGAGTCCCAAATTAAATCAACTTCTAGAGCTATCCAAAGTATTTTTTTTTAAGTTTGACCAAATTTATATAAAAGAGCAAGGTGATTCTAAGAATTTATATTTATTCTGGGATGGAGGGAGTACAATTTGAGTCGGGTTAGGAGATACAGTATTTAGGTTTCTAACGAGGCTGGTGCAAGAAGACTAACTTACGAAACAGAAGATAAATTTTATAAAAAAGATTAAAACATACAAAAAGCAAAAGGAGTACCTTCTTTTCATTCCTGACTGAGATTATTTTAAAAACGCAGTTTGGCTGATCCAACAAAGATTGAACGAATTGAATGAATATAAACGCGTACATTAGAATAATAAGCAGTAACTGGACGAAGGCCCTGTTTGGAACACAGGTTCCATGCAGACTAGAATCTCAAAAGAAGTCTCATGTTCCAAGGGGGTTCTAAAGAATGTTCAAGCACAAGTTATTTACCTGGCATGAATGATTGACGAATCTTGCAATCCCACCTTTGCGGGTGGCATCAATAATATGCTCCTTGTCAATCTTAAAGAAATAACATGCACTCTTATATTGTTGCCGTTTCCCAGACTGGTATTCGATCTCTCTTTTGTCAGCAACCGGTTGCCCAACAATTTCACCCACATACTCTACAACCTGAAATATTTTTATGCAAGATCTGAGAATGCTTTTATTTGGCAAAGGAAAAGGTCAAAATTACTCCCTTGAAGTATGGCCATAGTCCGGATAACCCCTAAACTACATTTGGTCAGATTTACTGCCTTCAACCATTTCAACAGGTCCTATTTGCCCCTTAACAACATTTGTGTGTGTGTGTTTTTTTTATTTCTCTACAGAGAAGAGTTTAATTTTGGATTTTGTGAAGTGATAATGCATGTCAGGATTTATTTTTTAAAAATACATTCTATAAATTATAAATTTCTCAGGTTTATGTTTAATACAATTTTGTATTTCTAGTATTAATTTATTTAATTTAGTTCCAAATTAGATTTAGTTTTTATATACCAATCACTAATTAACTATAAATAATATGAAAAAAACAATGTATCTAAAAATAAATTATCGCGTCGGCTAACAATCAAATTAACTATGAATAATATGATGTATATTTTTAAAATAAATTATTTATCATCTCAAAATTTTGATTTTTTTTTTTTAAATAACTTGAATGTGGAGAAAAAAAAAAAAATGTTGTTAAGGGGTAAATTGGAACAAAACAAAAAAAACAGTTGAGGGGACTAAACAAATGAATAGCTAGTTTTGGGGGTTATCTGGACATATACCAAACTTGGGGCTAGTAATTTGACTTTTACTAAATTCCCATATCAGTTGAATTACCATAGAGCCACGTGGAATAAATACTGATGTGTAGAGACCAAGTCCATGTATGCCAGATTTGTAAACAACCAAATGCTTCCACCCTTTTAACTCCTTGTAATGGATGTACTCTTTCTGAAATGGAAAAATGGCATGCATGGAACATTTAGTGCTTTGTCCCAGCAGTTGATTCTGTAACATTTCTCTCCATTCCAAAATGTAAGATGATTTAATTTTGTCCTTTGTGAACCAAGAAAAACAGCAGGGGAAGCTCCCACTGTTATATTTTATTAAGACACAAAAACAACCACAATACAATACAAAAAGGAATCCTCCAGCTAAGCCTGAGTGAGGCAGGTGGCACAGCTTGCTTAAGACCAAGTTGTTCCATCCCCCACCCCCTGTTCGTTTGGTCAAGCTCCAGCACTTGTCCTAAGTCATGCATCTAAATTACCAAATAAATGCATTATCAAGACATATTTCATGATGGATTTAATGAAACCAATCTGATGGTGTAGAGCACGTGCATTTTTCTCTAGACTTGGTCAAAGAGAATTTTGACTTAGAGTGAAACTAAAACATGTTACACTTCGGGGCCGAGGTAGTATGCTGGAAGCTATAATGTATCACTACAGTATATATATATGAAGCTACACACTACAATGAAAGATAACTGAAAGAAAATACCTGTCCTCTTCCAAAAGGCTTTGAACCATTTATGTGTAGCCAAGCATTTCTCTGTTCTTGGGAAACACTGAACTCACCACTGTACTCTTCATATTTCTTATGGCCACTATCAGAAAAGCCTTCTCCCTTTCGGCCTTTAAAACCCTGTTTCAAATAACACATAGCTATACGGTCATACAGATATTGAATTACAGACAATAGAAATGTCCAAAAAGTGTTACCTCTGTACGTGCACATGTCCAATTGTTGCTTCTCAAGTATTCTTTCTTAGGATTAACCTGACTAGTAAAATCAATGGCGTGATCCATGCATCGCCCATAAAAGCCAACATTTTCATTGTGCTCACCTTCAGGCTCACTTTGCAGCAAACCCTGTTTGAGGTATAACAAGCAAACATGGACATGGAAAATATAAGCTCCACAAATGTAATATTATTAGGATGCAACCATTGAGTCACAGACATTTTCTCTCTTTTTTCTGCAAGCATGAAATTGAAGATCTGAGAAATTACCAAAGGACCAACTATGGTTTTACAACCAAACAAAGAAAACCAGAACACTGAGGGAAAAAAAAAACAGGAACCTTTTTGTTACTATTGGAAAGCACATGACTTGTATCATCTTAAAGAATCAAGCTGCATGGAAACTATGTACGACAAAACACCCCCTTATTCCTTGCATTGCTTGAAGAACATGCAGAGAATTCAGGTATTCTGTGTGTCATTCTGGGTTTACATAATACAGAATATCCAAAAAATAGTAACCAAAGTTTCAAACCATTTCCTATGAGGGTGCAGTAAGTGAAGGTAAGGGACACTTTTAGCAAAAAGAAAAAAAAAAGGTATATGCACAGATATCATACCCTCCGATGTGCACACCAAGCATGAAAGAGTACCAAACAATTTACATCTCGACACTTGATAAATGAGCCCCCAGTTCTGTCACATATTGAACATGCCTGATGAAAAAAAGAATTGCAACAGTCAAGGTAAAGAAAAGATCATTAAGGGCCTGTGTGGATCCCATGTATTGAAACCAATATCTAGAAAGTGCTTCTTGTTTTATTATTTGATTGTTTTCCAATTCCTCTCAATTCCTGGGAACCAAACATGGCATAAGCGTAATTCCATGGTCAGAATATGCAAGTATGGAACTCACAGTATTTCTTTTGGCAGGTGAAGCACCTGAAACATCAAAAGCACTCATTGTGGTGGCATTTGGGCATTTTGTGCCAGGTGTCCACAGCCCACAGACCATGTGAACCCACTGCATTGTTCGTGGTCCAAGTAAACTCGAATTGTGTTTAACAGAGGTCCAGGAATTGTTGGTAATGTTCTCCGCATTCATAATTCTACCCTCATGTGCACTGTCTACTGCATTTCGTAAGCCTGTTGAAGACAAAATGTTCAAAGTTGGTTGATTTGGATGCACAAAATAAGTTATTTTCGACACCTTCCCCATGTAAATACTCACTTGTACACTCACTGCTTGCATTTCCCAAGGAAGCAACGTAATTTTCTGAACTTTCTGTAGTCGTCAAACCTTTGAGCAAACTTTTCAGAATGTTCTTGGTTTTCAGTGCCCTTGTCATAGCTCCGCCTCCATAACCACAGAGCACACAGACCTGGAAACAGATGCAATGAGAGACTGGTAGGCTGAACAAACTTCTTGTTTCATAGAAACAATCATTCTCTATGTGATGGATTTTAGGAAAACCAAAGGTAGGCTGTATCATGAGGGTCCGAGTAAAAACAGGTTGTAACATGAAGAAATATTTTCCCTAAGGCAAGATAGTACAGGGAATGGCCTACCACTACAAAATTCTTGCAAAGTTTCAGTTAAGGTGGTTGGAGCCACAGTTCAGATCAGTAGTGCACAGATGCACTTAAACAAAACCAAAGTCGATACAAAATAGACTCTGTGTTTCTTTAATATAACGCAGCTCTCCTGCATGTTGGAGGAAAAAAAAAATGGCCATGGAGTAGCAAATAGGATGCACTGGCCACTTTTTTCCTCCATCCATGTAGAAACCTCCTTTCTGTTTTTCCTGAAATCAAATCTGTGGATCAAGCAGAATGGAGACTTGCCACTTTTGTAAAGTAACAACAGCTAGAAATAATGTTGATACTGGTTGAAGAAATGACTAATTCCCTAATTATATTCTTTCTAGATATCATATTCCCCAGTTCCAGTGTCAAAAATCATTGTCGGGAAGCACCATATCTAGGTCCATTTGCATGAAGAACCATCAACTGTTTTTTTTTAAGCAGTGTGCTGAGCTCATAAATCATTATGACATGGCATTTCCTTGGCTTTATTTCCTAAGGACAGCAAGAATGGGTAATATAGTTTTTTTAGGTAGTATATACTCAAAGATGCATTGGAGAAACCATTGCACATATGACATATTATGCTAAATAAATCACCACAAGGATGCATTCACTAACCTATTTCGTGACATACTAAATGCTTAAATAAATATTTTCTGAAAATAATTTTGCTTACTGTGTTCATGGTATTAGTCTTGCAGGGTCTGCAAAACCATTGACCTCTAGGAACTTTTAGAACACCATAGCAGGCTTGGTGCACCTACACAAAATACAGGCCTCCATAAATATGCAGTAATACTAGGGCACAGGTCAGAGTAGTATGAAATACTTTGATATAGCACTTGCTGCACTCTATCAATCGATTGCAAGGCTCCAGGTCTGAGATCGCACAAACACAGCATGGAGCATCTGAGCTAAGCCTTCCACTGTGTCTGTACAAGATATTAAGCAGAATTTGTCTGATCAGTTAGTAATGAAAGAAATTAGATAAACATAGGATGTGCTCCCAAGATCGTATCCTTTCTTGGAAAATAAATCCATAAGATGCATATAATGGAACCACAACCTCCTAGATTTCACTGCATGGGCTAGCGCAGCATTGTCTTTGTCACTGCCAGAATAGCATGCTGATTTGCTCCCGAATTTCTTATGCCTTTTAATCCTAGTAAGGGATACACTTGTTCTTCGATTCTTAATCCCTGTACATGGTTGGAATATTAGTTTAGTAAAATAAAAGTGTTGTTTACTAGTGCAGCCTGATACATAATCTGTTGCTCATGCGAATAGTTAATACATAATCTGGGGTATGTAGTTATGTGACATAAAATCAATTCTTGGTTGTTTGTGTTATGCTGTTTTAAGAAAAAAAACGGGTTTCTTACCAGTTCCGTAAGTCGTTGAAAAATAATTTAACTATTTACTACATGGTGAACCACAACCAATCTTTTTCCCCCTGAAATGACTTCAAAGTTTCTAAAAATACTACAGGGCATATAGAGAAACATCTTCCATTGGAACATAATCGGTTTCACTAATATACAGCCAAGCATACTATGGAACATAAGCGATTTGTTTCGACATCTGTTAGACCAAGAGTCACCTTCCACAATAATTGAAATGAGATGCATTTTCACATTTCTAGTATTCTAAGAGAAAATCAAAGCAAGCTATATGCTCAAACTAGTTGAAAAGAATGTTCTAGAACCATACCACCAGATGCTCTTTTGTGGTGAGACACATGTGACTTCAAATCATTAGATGAATACCTACTCCTTTTGGAATCTTGCAGTTCATATTCAGCTTGTGAACTGCAAGTTTCATCATCAACCGAATACCCATCTACAGAATAATCTGAGCTGTTCACAGAACAATCTGAACTTTTCTCCTCATACAAGTGGGTGCTTTCTGTCTTACAGAGTTTAACAGCATGGCATCTCTTAGCCTTTTTAAGAACCAGATTAAGAGGAACAATTTTGGGAGATTTCGGTTATCGTTTGTAATCCCAGTAACAATTAAACTAGAATCAATCCCACCACTCCCGCTGCAAGCACCTTCACTGTTGGTGTTAGGTTCATTAACAATGCAATTCAGAGACACATATTTAGGCAGTTTGCGGACAAATGCTCGATTCCCTTCCTGGTGATGTTTTGTTCTATCCGAGTGCCCATAGCCTCTACTTGCCTTTTTCTATCAGAGGAATTTAATCCACCAAGAAAATTGTCCTTGGCATCTGGTTGCTCATCACCTTCGAAAAATTTGCTCTGGCTGTGAAGCCGTTTCACAGGTTTATTCAGATACATAATAGAATGTTTTCGCTTGGTTCTCGACACCCTGCAAGAAAATGAGTTGACCTCATTTTGTAGTTGATAAACCCCCTTTTGGGACGATTGGGAACTATCTATAGTACGATCATCTGATTCAGAACCTCTAACAGCGCACCTCAATGTTCTAGCCTTTTTTGGAAGTTCAAAACAATTCTCCTCTTTATCCTTTTCCTCCAGTCTCCTTCCCTCAGAAATCTGATTACATTTGCGCTTCACTCTAGATGGGCCCAGCTCAGATTTGGCAAAATTATTTAGGGGTTCTTCACATCCTATACTGGTAGGAACATAGCTGGATGCTGAACATTTCTCAATTCTTGATCCTTCATCACATAGATTTTTATGTTTGCTATGTTTAGCAGTAGAGGAGGATACATTGTTAAATTCAGGTGATGTCTGAAACTTTGTCACTATAATGCTGGACGATCCAGATGAGATACCAAAATTTGGCTGTCCTTTACATACTACAGTATCTCTGTAAGCATCCTTTTTCTCTGCTACAGCTTTGGATGAACTGTCATCAGCCACTGAAGCTTCGGATACATTCTCCAGTCTCTCCGGTATAGCAATAGAAGGTTGGTTCATTACTTTATCGGAGACATCTTTACAATGAGAAGTTTGAGACAAGTTTCTTACAGCTATTTTATTGCTTAAGCATTGGCATGTTAACTTCACGTTCTCCCCCAATGTGCAGCACCTGGTAGGCATTTGCAGCTGATGTTTGCCTTTAGGTGCATGACCTATTTGGTCAATTCTGACATCACAGTGTTTTGCAATGCCACAACTAGACAAACATTTTGGGACTACAGAGTAGCAGCATCTTCCATTGCAACAAGAACCTCGATCTTTTGTATTAAGAGCATCAAACAGAGAGTGTTTTGTTGAGCTATCTGCTGCATGTCCCATAGAACTGTAATAAACAGAAGTACATGAATAAAGTGTGGAGATAGGTATAGAAGCACATTCATGAAGTCTGAAATATGATGCAAATGTGGCTGTTGTAAAAGAACTAAGTGCAGTTAACAACACTAAAATCAAGATTTAAGTACTAAGAGAATTATAATGTTTCCCGATCCAATATTTCACATTAACTAGCAATTTAAATGGAAAAATGTTGCTTTAATTTTCCGTTATGAATATAATAACATCAATTTATGTCAATTTATATTATATTTTTCGATACGGATGGCTAAAGACAAAAAGGTTTGACACAAAAATCCTAAATGGACTTTGGGATCAGACCAAGTACGGAGTACATAACGGTAAAACAATAGTTGCAAAAAGGGAAGGAAAAAAAAGGAAAGACAGCCCAGATAGATCCTTATTGCAAAGTGTTGTGGCATCTTAGTCTGGCACAAATGTTACAGTAAATATATCTTTGCAATCAGGAAAAAAATCAGGAAGGATCACAGCTCAGAAAAGATATATAATTTGAATTAAAGGGTGGAAAAGGTGTGCCAGACCCCTGAACTATTAGAGCATCTCCAAGAGTTCCCATATCCAACGTTTAAAGTCAGAATTAAGGTTTATACAACAAAAATCGCCCTAAAAAAACTAACCCTTGCTGTGGAATCGGCCTCCTGCATATTTTTTTTAGAGAAAAGGGTCGCCCCCGCTTTTGTATTACCAAAAGCCACAAAACGTTTTACAGTCCTAGCGTATCGGCACGCGCCCGCCTAAAAGCAGCCAAAGTCTACAGACATCGGCCTCCTGCGTATTTAGAAAATGCAACAGAAATCACTTCCCAACCCCTTCTTCTCCCCTCGAATTTGGGGTGATATGATGTCTACCTTGTATGTTATTTGGGATAGGGGAACTGTTACAGGAGAGAAGTATTTAGGTGGGGATATTTTATTAGGATGCCATATATCAGAGTATAGGGGAATTTCATTAGGGTGACTCTAAACCCCTAAACTATAAAACTTCCACAAATAATTTTAATTAAAGTGTGGTTTGTAAGATGCTAGAATAAATAACTAGATGCTATCTAAAATGAGAAGAAAAAAACAAATAACCAGAATAAGTCAGGAATTGGTCACAACCATAATACTGCATCTTTGTAACAATCATGATGCTAAAACATTGATCAATGTATACAGTGAGGAAAACAAAGCTCCATAGTGTGATGGCAATAACCAGCAAGAATAGCAACAAGGAAAGCAGAAGGATCAAACAAACCAGTTTACCTTCTGCAGTGCAGTCCATCAATGGGACATGAGTAACAGGAAGACTGCAAGACGTATTCCCAAGAACATAATGATGATCTTTGTGTAAAAGTGGAGCAAGCACAAAATTCATCTAATCCTGAAAAAAAAAAAAAGGTTACAATGAATTAAGACATGGAAACATTTATACAATTGTCCTTCATATAAACAACCATTGTAGATGAAGAAAGCAACCTTCAAGAGTAGGCTTATTGGCTAGAACTGGACCAACATCACTAGAAAAATGAGTTCTGCACAAGTGACCAGGTATAAAACCAAGCTTGGAAACATCTTCCTGAATTTTGCAACAGCATCCACAAATTGATTTTCCCAGTGTTGACTGATCATTTTGGCAAAAGCTTCGGTCCAAGCTCCCGAGAAGAACAACAAGATTTCCCATTCTCGCAGCTGATTTTTGCAAAAAGCTCTCAAACTTCTATGTGTACAGTCATCAACTCTCTCAAAAGTGCCATGGCCCCTGACCTGCACAAAATGCATGGATTATATAAAAGTAATAAAGAACAACCATTTTGATGGATGTGCTTGTTGTTGCTTCAGCTATGTGCAACAAGAGGTCAACTTACCATTTTATCACAGAAACAGGGAACCCCAATCTCACCATGTGCAACCTGACGGGATTTATTACCCACATGAGTGCAGCTCATGCAATTTGCATGACGTGAAACTTTTGCAGAAAAATTTCGAGATTCCAGTGTTAGGTTGACTAGGCAGCAAATGTGACAGGGAATCACCATGAATCAAATGCTCCTGATTCTTAGCATGGGATGCATCTTGAGGATTATATCCAGAAGAAGCCGCTGAAAGAAAAATGCCCTCTGATCTCCTATTCGTATGAACAATGGCTGAGGTCAAATTTGAGTGCTTATCATTAGCCACCCTTGTTTCAGTCTGTCTAGTGGCATTTTCTGGATGATCAGAACCACATGCAACATCCAGGGCCTTAGGAAGATAGTGCTCATTACTGTTGAGAATGTCATCGATGGGTTCAGGTGTATTATTCCTCTCAAGGTGTGAAAGAAATAATGAGATATATGAATTCTTGGATGTATCATCTGTAAGCTCATCACCTTCTGAATGCTTCGTGCCATTAACAACTTCAAGTGGTTGCTTCTTATTTCCAGTACTAATGGATGGTTCATTATGTTCAGATAGATTTTTGTTGATCTTTGTTGCTTGCTTTGGACAAAGATCTGCACCACATCATCATGGTGTATACATGTCATGTATTCCACAAGCAGAAAATGCTCTCAAGTCTCAAAGGATGTGCACATAGAATTATGGATCGAATCAGATGTTTCTACTATGATGTTCCAAATCATAAAAAAAATCGACATATATCAATAAAAATATTTAACGGTTTTTAATTTGGCCTTTCAATTCGACACTTACAAAGTCTTGGCATGGTGAAGCAGAAACAAAACTGTAGATGCTTTATTGATAATTATCATAGTCAGCTTCTAATGTTGTAACTTTGAATAATGCACAAAGAAAATAATGAAAGAAGCACAATACGAAATGTAAGCTCACTTTGATTTATTGGTGGCCTATGTGTCTGAGGTTTCTGAAATTCAATCATCGCTGACTGCCCCAGTGGGAAAAGAGTAGTCATAGATTGATGATAAGAAGATTGCCCAAGCTTTAATTCAGTGTTTGAAGCATTGCTCACAGTATCCTGGAATGTTTTATGGGGGAAATTTGGTCTGCATGCTCTACTATCATGGTTCAGAACTCCAGTAGAACGTGGCATAGGATTACAAAAGGACGCATCAAAGTTCTTCTCCAAACGGATTCCATAACTATGGGCCAAATGATTTCCATTGTAATGTCTTCCCATGCTTGCTTCAAAGTGTGGACTTCCACTAGGGTTCAAGTCCAATGCATGAACTGGATGGTTTTTAGCGAGCCCTAAATTCATTGTAGCAGAATTCTGAAGCAAAGCAGAGTTCTTTGTAAAAGCTTCGCGCACTTCAACATTCCTTCTGTAATATGTTTCATCTGACCCATTTACTAGCTTCTCAGCATTAGTGCGTCCTCCGCCCTCAATGGACATATCACCAGAATAAGCTGGTTTGTTCATAGGTCCAGTGATTTTTCCATATCTACCTAGTAACCCCATTTTTCCTGTTCCACTGTTTCTTGATGCAAGACTTTTCAATGTGTGTTCTTCTGGAGAACTTTTCATGCATGCCCATTCTGGCCAATCCCACCTGGTGTTAGCAATAGATCCTCCCACCTAGATACATACAAAGAGGGGAAATGTAATGACAGCTCTGCATAAATGTTTGAACTCCACCAAAACAAGTTGTTCATAACGTGTACATGATCAGTCATGCTGGAACTGTGCATGTGAAGAAAACATATTTCCCTAAGCCTTGTTTTGTCCATCCAGAGACAAAAATGTCTCAAAGAAAAAAGGTGTGCAGGAAGAGCACAACTAAATAAAGGCAGAGTTGTAATCACTATTTTACATTGTGTAATAAAGTGTTGCAACTAATTCATTGTTGTAGTAAGTCTTTTACATATGTAATATGTTGCAACTAATTCATGGACCAAAGGTATTTAGTTCTATTAATATGTAACTTGGATCAATCAAACTACAACAGATGGGACCACGGCTGAATGTAATACTTACCCCTATGCAGAATTTGAACCATTGTGCAATACTCATGCCATTCTCCACACGGACAATTTCACCAGCTTTTTCTGGAGTTCCTCCAGCATGCTGTAATAAGCATATGCAAGTACAAAACTTCAATTTTTCAGGCATAAAGCGGAAACTTTACCAGCTGAAAAATATGCTAGAGTGTTTAAATGTGGAACCCAAAAAAAAAGTAGTTAGGACAAATCCTTTAGCACCTCACAGAATTTAGCTACAGACATTCGCAACCGATGACAAAAGCAAATGACTCCAAAAAGCCCAGCTTCACCCACAAAGAACTCTCCACCTATTCAAGCGCCATGGACATGACAGAAGAATTCAACAATGTATGTCAAGTGAGGATAACTGATTTAGGAAACAACATCAAGATATTGCTATTAAGTATCAACCAACAGTAATCTCAACATTTCTCACTTTTACCAAACAGATTGATATTAAAATGCTGAAAGCAGGAAGATTGTCCAATAGCTAAGTATAATGTCTTTACTTGATAATTGAGAACATTCCAGGTACAGATTTTGGCTGTAGCAAAAAAATGCTCAATAATGTAGCTTTGTAGCCATTTCAAAGACTACCTCCACAGCGATACTGTGGTAGTCAAGTCAGGTTGTAACAACATTGCAAGTTGAACCCACCAACATTCAGACAGACGACACGCATACGATCACCAGGCAGTGTAGGATGCTGATGAGTCATCGATTTGAACGGCAATTTCTGCAGTGCGTGCGCGCTTGAGTCCTGAAACTGCACACCACCGTGGTTTGCTATTCCTACAAGTTGAAATTGCCACGAGTGGTCAGGTCACAGGACAGCTACAGTTGTGGACATCTAGTCATTGCCTGCAAATTCACTAGAACCTTACCTTGGTTAGCCGAACTTTCCCCGGTAAAAGTACCCATTCCATTAGCACTTCTATTCAGGAAAAGCGCTCCAACAGACGACTGCTCATTGCTACTGGTAGCTGACAATCCATGTCTCGGATACTTGGGCAGAGTGGGGGCACTGCTGGGCGGAGCAGCCCGAGTAAGATCAATGATATCAGGAGCAGCATTGCTCCCATTTGCCCGAGTAAGGTCCGGCACAAGACCGAAAGTGGAATAGCTCCCCGGAACTTGAGCAAGCAACTCACTGCTCGGCCCCGCTCTCGCAGGCAGGCCGGATTGCGAGGTCGAATGGTTTGCGACCAGCTGCTCTGGCGCTGCTGCCGCTCGGCTGGTCACCGCGGCCTCCTGCGCGGCGAAGGGGCGGAGCAGGTGGCGCAGAGTGACGCCGTCCATCTGCATGTACACGCACGGTATGTCACGCCATGTTTAGTAGCCGCAACGTATCAACATTCAGCAATGAAACGCCAAAATAACCCCGTACGGCAGCACTTGAACTCCGAAATCGTGCACACACCATTCAGCACCTCCCGAACTGTTTGGGTGTCGAACAGAAAAACCTCCCGCATTCGGCGCCCGCAACGATCGAACCCGAAAAAAAATCCCCACCGAGATGCGCACGTGGGACGTACCTGGCTCGGCGGCAGCGGTGGCACCGGCGCAGCAGGGGGCGTCGGAGGAGGCCACCGCGAGGGCCAGGACGTGCCGTCCATGGCGCGGCGCCGCGGCAGCGAGGAGCGCGGTTCAGTTCAGTCGGTGGTTGGTGGTGAGTGGCTAAAGTGGCAACCGCAGCGAGGAGGGAGGGGAGGGGATGAGAATGGGAGGGGTGAAAAGTGATTTCGCAAGCGTTGGGTAGCTACTGCCGGGCTGCTGGCCTGTGGGGACGTGGAGTAATGGGGTAAGCTGCGGCTGCGGGTGCAGTGCCGCACTGCAGCAGCGTGGTGGCCTAGCGGGTCCGCGCTCGCTTTTGATCGTCTTGTCGCGTCACGCCAGACGCCGAGGCGGGCGATGGCAGTGGTTCTTGTCTCCATGGACCTCGTCCATTGGACGGCCTGATGGCAGGCCGGCGAATCGCCGCCACTGGTGACGCGCTGCGGCGCACCGGCCGACAGTTCTGTCAGCGGTCGTAGCACTGATTGATTCCCACTGTCTTCTGTCGTTTCACTCATGTCTTTCCCCATTTTACTGCTGCTCGCTCCTTTGCTCCACAGATGACCCAGTGCAGCGACCACTCTCGGTGTGTTTGGCGAAAATTTTCTGGGTTTTTATTTGTATTTGATATAATTATTGTTTAATTATAGACTACATAGATTAAAAAAATTCATATTTTATAATTAACAATTATTTTTTTAGTTTTTTTAAACTGCATTTTAATTTTTTTAATTTTACCAAAGAAAATTCGGGACAGGTACGGTAGCATTTTTGTTCACTTTTTTTGTGAACTAATGGCACGAGGAGCGGGACCCGGTAACAGTTGAAGGAGTACAGTATACAAACCCTCGGAACAAATTGTCCTCGAGGACCCGGTCTTCCATTGCAGGACTACAAGATCAGTTTGGTGCTCAGGTCCCACCAGCAGTCATTTCCTGTTTACTCAAATATATTTTGGAGTTCCATCCCAAAGGCCTGTAGTGGCTAAAAGAGAGCCAAAACGAGGCTAGTAACTTTTGGTAGCAATGGTACGCATTGGTCCCGGTCTTCGAGAATAAAAATCAAATGTAGCGCCACATCGGTGTATCTCCTAGGAGAGAGAAGGAAAAGAGTTTCGTGGTGAATGGTGAAACCTTTGGGCAATCGTTTACATGCGTTGGAACCCCCATTGAGAACTACAAATGAGAGAGAATCCATGAGACCCTTGAGCCTATAAAATTTAGAGGAAAAGTTTCACATCTTGGAAACCCTCAAACTCCATTGATTTTTTGCCTTGCTAAAATTGATGCCCTCAGCACGTGCTTAGCTTCTTGCATGTGCTGACACCCTTAGCTTCATTTATTATCCTTCATCACTTACTGTATGTGAATATTATTTTTCTTTAGGGTTTTTGTGTTCTTACCCCTACTTTAAAGTGTAATGGTGATTTTACCTCATTTCTTTAACTTTATGATTTTGCCCTTCACTACTTGCAAGTCATCTCGTTTTTGCCCCTAGTCAACGCGATTTTGCTCCTATTTTGACCATTGATCATGGGTAAATTCGCATTGACTTGCTGGTAGTGAAGGGTAAAATCATAAAGTTAAAAAAAACAAGGGCAAAATCACAAAGTCACTTTAAAGTAGGGATAGAAATGCTTAAGCCCATTTTCTTTATTATCATTATTGTAGCAATTACCCTTTCTGGCACCCCCACCATCTCTACTCACACACGTGATGCCATGGTAATTCTTACGAACTTAACCTTGGAAGGTACTCCTACTCTGTCGTGGTCGGATATGGCGGATATACCACGGACATAGTAAAATCGGTCGAATGGCTCGTGTGGGACTTCGATGGCCTAGCTCAAGGGACACAAGACGCAAGATTTATACTGGTTCGGGACGATCGGCCCCTAGTCCAGTCTCCAGTCGGAGTCACTATGTGGCCGAGCTCAAAAGCTCGTATCGGGGAGAATACAAGCAGGTCGAGAGAGGGAGGCCGACTCCCAAGTCTCTGTGAGTGGTGTGTGTTCGAATGAGAATGCGATGGGAAGAAGATCGATCCCCTCCCCCGGTGGCCAAGACTCTCCTTTTATAGTCGTAAGGGGAGGATACATGGGTGCCACCAGGAGAAGGACTAAAGATGCGAAGAATACAAAATAGAGGGGGTAAAGTGTAAAATTTGCTTGGTATGTCGGGCACGCTCAGTTGCTGGGCACGCGTGCCCGTAGCCGTCCGTCTATTGCGTAGGGTGCGGCGCGGGAATTCGTAGACTGCGGCCTGTCCGTCAGGCACGCTCCTTTGTCTCTGCCGAGGGCTACGGCACGAGGTAGGGAAAATATGTGGACGAGAGAGCTCGTAGGGGGAGCTCGGTGGTCGGAAGCCTGTGGCCTTTTGTCGGTAGCGCTTGGCGGGAGGTCGAGTCGGCATCTGGGTCGGTACATCGTGTCCGCGACAGGATGCGGCGCGCCTCAGCTATGGGCGGCGTCGCGCAGCTACGGTACTCGAATACCCTTAGGTAGGGTGCTGTAGATTGGACTTCCTCCGATTCCTCGTTGGGATGTGCGGTCGGTCGGGTATGTGGTCCAGAGACTTGCGAGCTCGTAACCTTCGCGTCGCTCCGAGCTCCGAGGTCGCGGGATTTGTCTGGATGGGAGCGTGAGCTCCCTAGCTTGTGAATTCCCCGTACTTCGAGGTCCGAGGTCGTGCGAGTCGGAGATAAGTCGTGCGGCCTCCGAGGTCGCGGGATTCGTCCGGATGGGAGCGCGAGCTCCCGAGCTCGTGAGTTCTGTGCACTCCCGAGCTCCGAGGTCGTGCTAGTCGGAGATGTGCCGCACGGTTCGCCTTTGGAGGCGAGGGCGGAGATGCGCGGGCGCGAGACGCGCGTGTGCATGGAAAGTCGAGCGGCTCGTGACCCTCGGTCGTGGGCGGCGAGATATGCGCGTATGGGCGCGGCGTGGCGCCGCCGCAGCGGCGCGGCGGCCCGTTCGACCTCGAGTTCTGGACACACGCGGCGCGGGTGCGATGGAATTCGCCGCGACCTCGTAGTCGTACGAGGCGCGGGGGGGCGCGCGGCGCGAGGTGGAGCTCGGCTCCGTCCTTTGAGCTCGTCCGAGACGGTAGGAGCTCTGCGGAGGAGCCCGTCGTGACGGAAGAGCTCTCGCGAAGGAGCTCGTGCGAGAGGAAGAGCTCGTCGGAGGAGCTCGAGACGGAAAGAGCTCGTCTTGGAGGAGCTCGTATGAGGCGGAAAGAGGTTGAATCTTTGTTATTGTTTTCGCCGCGATTTGTCGTGTGTTTAGGGTACCTCGATATCGGTACCCGACATACTCCCTTTGTCCCATGAAGTTTGTCGTTTTTGACTTTTGAATTTCATGTTTGACCATCCGTCTTATTCAAAATATTTATACAAATAATAAAATAAAATAATTAATATTCAAGTATCTTTATTGATAAAATAAGTCATAAAAATAAATTATATTTATATAAAATTTTTTGAATAAGACGAATCATCAAAAAAAGATGGCACAAAATTCAAGGTGACAAACTCAATGGGACGAGGGAGTACTCAGTAAGGTCCTAGATGGCTAGAAGGGGGTGAATAGCCTATAAAAATTTTCTACAAGCTCAATTTTAACAAACCGATTAGTATAACAAAAGGCGTAATTGCGGTTTGCACTAGCTCTAATGTCTTGCAAGCCTCTAGTGACAATTCTAGCAAAGAGCTATGATCTCTATCTCAATCAAGAGCTATGTCACTACTCTATCTAGTGAACAATCCTAATATGATCCTTATGCTAGCAAGAACAACTACACAAAACAAAGCTAGCTCTCTGCATAATATAAACTAGGAATGTAAGAACAAGTGAGAGAGCGATATACCAACGTGTAGAGGCTATGAACCAATCACCGGGAAGAGGATGAACCAATCAACACAATGAAATGATGAACCAATCACCAAGACAAGAGACACATCGATGTGTTGACCCGGAGTTCACTTGTACACCGACAAGCTAGTCTCGGTTGTCTTGGCCGACAACACAAGGATGGTGTTTGAGCTAGGCGGTGCACTTGCTAGCCTCAACACACCACTCACAAGTGAGGTACACAAAGCACGAGCAATGTATTCATTGCACTTTGTCTTCCCGACGAGGACTGCGTAATCGTCTCACAAATTCGCCTGGAGGTGGCCAAGAACAATCTCATTTTCTTGCTAACGCCTCCACCAAATCACCAAGCCGGCTAGGAGCGGTGTCTCCAAGAGAAACAAGAAACCAACCGGCTCACAACGATCCCCAAGTGCCTCTAGATGCAAGAACACGATGCAAATGCACTTGGATCACCTTTTCTCTCAAGAATGAAGCTCACAAGCAAGAATGAGAGAGAGGGAGTGTTGTTGCTCAGCTCTAGGGTGTTAGGAATGATTCAAATGACCAAGAGAGAGAGCAATGGCCAGCCAAAGGGGTATAAATAGGCCACACCACGAAATATGGCCGTTGGGGTGAAATCCACGATTTCTGCAGCCTGACCGGACGCACGGACCGGACTCACCGGTGAGTCCGGTCGGTGGGTCCGGTCACAACCGATAGACCCCAACTGACCCGCTGACCCCCCTGCCGAGCGCGTCCGGTCGCGCGTCCGGTCAGCACCGGATGCTTCCGGTCGGTGGGTCCGGTCGCCCGTCGACCACACCCCGAAAAACATGCTCTCTGCCGGACGCACTTATTACCGAGTCCGGTCGGTTTTTCGTGCTTCCGGTCAGTGAGTCCGGTCACTGTCTGAGCTGCGAATTTTCGTCGTTGTGTTGTCGTTCCTTCGCCTTTGCTACAAACCGACTTCCACCACTTGATTCTTGTTGCCGACACGTCGAAGAGCACCCCGACACCATGTGTTAGCATTTTGAAAATATTTTCGTCAAGCGCGGAGTTAGCTCTTTAGGTTAGATTGCATGCATATGAATTTTGAACCTAAAGGCACTGGAGGATCGATATGTACGATAAGTTTCCCCTCTTTATAGTACGGCTTATCGATCCTATAATCACTCACACCCTCTATGGTGTCTTGAGTGTAAAATCAAAAGGCCCTATGGTTATACCTTTGCCTTGGTCTCAATTGATCTCCAAACCCTCCAAGTTGGACGCTTGATCATCTTTTGGATCACCTCGATCCATCCTCCATGATCATCGTGCTCCAAGCTTGACACAACCAATCTTCAATCTAGTCAAACACTTAGCATCGAGAGATTAGTCCTTAGGTGTCACTAATTAGCCAAAACCAAACTAGAGATCTTCAAGTACTGCTGAAGGCAATAAAATGTTATTGCATGTGATTATGTGAAGGTAAGATGAACGAGTGGTTTAATTTTAAACGGCCGAAAAAAAAAGGGTGTCCACAACTTGCTATCTCTTTACTTTTCTTAGGGTAATAAAATAAAAATATTATCTACCATAGATATATATATACTTTTATTTTCGTATACCATTTACTACCACCTCGCGCAGCCACGTTACCTGTAATTCCTTGTCATCCGATTTCCTATCCATGATGTGGAAACAACTGCATTGCACCTAGATACTTCTAGGCTTCACACACACGCAAAAAGGAAACCCCGCCCCTCCTCGGCGACGCGTCGTCGCCTACTCGACTTGTCCCCCGCCCCGCCGCTCCTAGCACCCGCCTCCCCCCTGTTGCCCCTGCTCCCTCCTCGGCCCTGCCCTAGACGGCACATGTCGTCGGGCCTACTGCTCAAACCCACCCCACTGACACTTCCCCATCATGGTGTTGGTGACTTGGTGGCCTCCATGAACAATACTGGATCCGGGCCAGCCTCCATGGTCGTCGACTTCTTTGGGATAGATTCCAACTAAACAGACTATCTACTTTGTGTGGTAAAAAAATCTTTTCCAACTAAACAGACTATCTACTTGTGTGGTAAAAAATCTCATGCAACTTGCAGATGACATTTTTAGGCCCCTTTTAGAATTTATTAGGATTGCAAAAGCCTAGGATATAGGAAAATTACAGGAATGCAATTGTAAAGCAAAAGATCTAAAAACTTAGGAAACTTTCATAGGCAAATGAGAAACAAAGAAATCTTAAAGGATTTTTAGGAGCAAATAGTGATATCTTTCTTAATCAACCTAATTTATTCTATTCCACTCTCATGAATACGGAGTAGACACAAAGCTAGTCCTAAGATTCATTGTTTACCTTGTTCCTTGTGCATGTGATATTTTTTCATGAGATCTAAGGCCTCCTTTGGATCATAGGAATTTTGGTTCCCATAGGAATTGACACTGTAGTGCCTTTTGGTTGGCAGGATTGAGGCGTAGGAAAGTTGGAGGAAAATTTTCTTTGGAAGCCCATTTCACGGTAGAAACATGGGAAACAAAACATCCGCAAATGCCAACTATTTGGGAGTTTGATTTCCCCCCCTATAGATGGACGGGAACCGATGGTGTTGACGTTGTTACCTCCAAACACGACGGAGTGCTACTTTCAGTTAATGTTCTATCTTTCAGTGGTATTTTACGTAATAGTCAGTGGTATTTTTCGGACCTCGTGATCTTACAATGCTATGAAACCAATTATCCCTCTCTTTTTCCAAGACAAGCGCGTAGGATAGAAGCAAATGCCAAGCCAATGACAACAGAGATTGGGTACAGACGTGCAGTTCTGGCCCACATGCAAAAGTAGCTTATACCTTTTTTTTTGAGTAGAAAAAGTAGATTATACCTTGATAAAGAAGCTAATACCTCTATGGATTATCACACGCTATCGCTTCCTATATTTTTCCTAGACTCATCAAACACTCATCTTCTACAGTATTTCAAAGTTTTCAATCCTCGGTTTTTATCACTGCAATAGTACAATCCTATAAAATTCCTATTCCAGCACCGTTAGATCGCATGAACCAAATAGGCCTATGTGCATTGTTTCTTTCCTATAATTTCCTATAGAATTGAAGGATAAGGAAAGTTTCCTTTAAAATTTCTATGAGCCTTTCCTACGATCTAAAGGATAGGATAGGATTTATTCTTATATAGATTTTCAATCCTACGTTTTTCCTTTGTTTGACCTACGATCCAAACTCCAAAGGTGGCCTTAGGGGTTGTTTGGTTGGACATGTCAGGTCGCCATGCTACGGTCGTGGCGGCCACAATTTACTGCCCCGTGTTTGGATGATGTGTAGTCTTAGGCAGCTTGTTCTTGTCGTTTGTTTCTGCTGGTGTAATGAAAATTGTGGCCAAACAACCCCTTAGTTTTATTATACAGTGATTCAGGCTTCCAGCCAAACAAAATGAGAAAGAAAAAGCGTCTCATTGTGAGGTTGCTTGGCAGGGTTTCTCAGATAGGCTAGAGGAGTCAGAGCTATTTTGAAGTCAAAATTTGCCCCAGGACATCGTTAAAAGGTGGCCTTTGCTGTGAACCACTGAAAAAATACGTCGCTGCTGGGGGACACTGATAAATCGTGTATCTTTGCTACGAGACATTGCAAGCACTATTCTATCTAGAGAGCCACTGAAATGACTAAATTGCCCTGCTGCCTTATCTCCTCCCACAGGTCGTCTTCTCAGCTCTCCAGAAGAAGGCAGCACGAGCTTTTCGCCCTCGCGCGAACTCTAGGAGCGCCACCGATTCCTCCCGGTGCCGGCGTGCGGCCCCTCCCCGACGGCAACCGCGCCCGGCGGGGGCCCCTCTCCGACGACATCCGCGGTAGTCATCCCGTGAAGGCCCCTCGTTGCCTCCCCGTCACGTTGGGGAGGCCCGTGCGGCCAACCCGGCGGCCTCGGTGGCGACCCCGGGCTGCCAACCCCGGCGGGATCGGCTTCAGATGGAGACTCCACGACACCTAAGCGAGATTTTCTCGCATGAGGATGCCAGCCTCTCATGGGTTCCCGACTGGTACGTTTTCTCGCATTTTCCCTTTAGTAATAACTTTGGGAAAATTATGCTCGGTATTATGCAATTGGGCTCATTATTGGAAGTAAATCAAACAATGTTGATTTTGTGGTGATGTATTTTTTGCCATTGTGTGTAGGATGGATCCAAGTTCATCCTACAAGAAGGTGAAACTGCAATTTGCATATTTTCTACATGCAGTATGTCAAGAACGTTGATGGAATCAGAATCATCTACCCCAACTAGACCTATTAGTATGTCAAGAAGGTTGATGGACCATAGAGCCTGTTGCATGCCCAGCCATGTCTCCAGTTGCTATTGAGAAGGGAAAGGCAAAGAAGTTGAAGGTTGTCAGGTCCAAGAAATAGTAAGCTATGCACTTGTCATGTTCTTCACTAGTTGGATTTGGAGTATTGTGGCAAAATTGTGTTGTTTTGTGTTCCTGTACTTAGCAAAATGTGGCTGAAACCATGTCCTTTTGTCCTGCAGTACAATCCAAACCAAACATGAACTGTATGCTCTGTTTAAAGAGAAGGGGTATTCTTGTCCAGATTTATGTGTTTTGTGACCTATTGAAGTTGGAAATCTTATTATATGAGTCATAATGTCTTTCAGCAAATGTCCACAGAATTGTAATGGTTCCTGGCAGCGACACGTTTTTTAGTGGCTTGCGGCAAATGGCACCTTTTAACGGTGTCCTAGGGCAAATTTTGCCTATTTTGAAGGAGCCCCAATTGGGCTCCTTTAAAACGGCTCTAGCTCATCTTTTTTCACTCCAATGGCTCAACCATTTGATAGGGCTCCTTTGGAGTCGGAGCCGGAGCCAGAGCCGGAGACGAGCCGGAGCCGCGAAAAAGCCCTACCCACGAAAAAAGTTCCCACAACAATTTGAGCTAATCGGAAGGCATCCACAATCCCACGTCGTCTGCTGGCGCGTACTGCCGCTAGCCCGCTACTATCCAGATGGCGGCGGCGGCGGCGGCGGCGGCGAGGCGTGCCTCTGTTCTTCTTCCTCTCCTCCTCCCCTCCTCGCGGTCCGGTGCTCGCATACTCCTCCACCGCGGCCTATCCCAGATCACTCCACCTCGCTCCTATCGCCTACTCTCGCAGCAAGCCAAGCCCCCGTCCCCCTCCCCCTTCTCCGCCTCCGTGTCGAATGGCGCGGCTACGGAGAGAACCCGGGAGCTGCATCTGTACAACACGAAGTCGCGGAAGAAGGAGCAGTTTCGGCCGCGCGATCCAGGTGGAGAGGTCGGTATGTACGTCTGCGGCGTCACTCCCTACGACGACAGTCACATCGGCCATGCCCGCGCATACGTAGCCTTTGACGTCCTCTACAGGTTTCGCTCCCCTTATTACTGTTCGTGGTTCGGTTAGTTCCTGCAACTGCCAGCTCTGATTCACTCACTGGGATAATGTATTGTGGATTCGTAGTCAGTCTTAAAAACTTGAGGGGCTGCCTAAGCGCATAATATATTTACTGAGCGAACTGATGATTCACATGATTTCCGATGGAAATGATACATTTTCCTTGAAATGTTCAGTTACTTGTTACTCCTTCCCTAAAGAAGCTGGTTGTCCATGCACATTAACATTTGTCCAATTGGCAAAGCTGGTTGTCTCTGCACATTAACATTTGTCCAATTGGCAGTTGCATATATATGTTTTTATAACTGTCTTGGTTTAGGATAAAGTGCTGAACACCATAGTGACATGTCTATAGCACCTCAAAATCTCTGTTCTGTTATCTTATCACCTTACTTATTTCAATTGCATTCTTAAGAAATATTGCATATTCTCACTATGCTGCCACGATAGGTACTTACGCTATTTGGACTATGAAGTTCGTTATGTTCGAACTTCACCGACATTGATGACAAGGTGATTTTTGGGCCCAATTTGTTTGCAAATATATGTGAATTTGAGCTACCTGTTTCAGATAAACAATTTTAAAAATGAAGTTGCAGTTATTATTTTCTTACATCTTTGCTGTTTATTGACAAGATATTGAAAGTCATAGCTTTAATATACAGAAGTTGCATTGATCTGAATTTAATTCCAATAAGAGATCTCGTTTGAATGTTCACACATTATGGAACATTTGATGTCATGTTTATTCAGGACTTAACTAGATAGATTTATTTGTACTATTTTCTACTGAAATCGTATTAAGCTATTTTGCATGAAAAACTATAATGCAATATTTAAACACAATTTGCTAATCTGCACAGGAAACCTGAGTTGCACTTCTGGAATTCTGTAGATAATTGCAAGAGCAAATCAGCTGGGGAAGATCCTTTTAGCTTAAGCAAAAGGTTCTCTGATGACTTCCTGTCAGACATGGCCAATCTTCAATGTTTACCACCATCTGTGGAGCCCCGTGTTTCAGATCATATTGATGAGATTATAAATATGATTAAACAGGTACTTATACTTGATTTTGTGTGCAGTACCTAGTGATATGCTTATGCAATTTCTTTTTGCTGTTCTCTTGTGAAAAATATTTATGATTTCTGTACTAGGCTTGATTGGATGTTTAATCTCAGATTGGTTGGAAGCTCCTTGCTTTCACATAATTTAGTTCGATCGAATTATATATGATATTAAGATGACAATAGTTAAATGTTTTGCTTTTATGTGGCCTTGATCTGTCAATCCATAATAGATTTCATGTAAAAATGACACCCAATCCCAAGCTTGTTTGTTAACATTGTTAGTGGAATTTAGGAATTTGTTATGTGGTTAAGTGGTAATCTCTCAAGTAGAGTATGAGTAGTGTTGGCCCAAGAGGCTAGGCCCAAGAGGCCCATGTATGCACTATATTGCTACCCTTCTAGGGTTAGCCCTAATTGAGGAAATAATTCTAGCATGGCGATCCAAATTTGGGCCAGACGGGGAGGTGTCCTCGGGCTCCCGATGAGCCCTTGTGTCATGCGTGTGCCCGGGGGCCGTCATGTTCGTCTTCCTTTTCGGTCCTCTTCTTCCCATGCCTCTCGCGTGTTCGATCTTGTTCACCTGCGATGTATGGACTTCTCTGTCCTCGGCATTTCGGCTACAAATACTATCTCGTGGTGGTCGATGATTTTTCTCATTACTCGTGGACTTTTCCCCTCCGTGCCAAGTCGATGCTTTCCCCACTATTCACCACTTTTTCACACGGGTGTCTACTCGGTTCGGCCTCACCATCAAGGCCGTCCGGTGTGACAATGGCCGGGAGTTCGACAACTCCACCTCCCGAGCCTTCTTCCTCTCCCACGGTGTCGATTGCGCATGTCTTGTCCGTATACCTCCTCCCGAGCGGCAAGGGTGGCGCATGATTCGTACCACCAACGACATCATGCGCACCCTTACGCTCGGCGTGCCTCCCTGCTCGCTTCTGGGGCCGAGCCCGCACACCTCCACCTACCTCCTTAACCGCCTTCCTTCCATTTGCACGCCCGGCTCCCACGCCACACCATGCCCTCTTCGGCACACCTCCTCGCTACGAGCACCTCCGTGTCTTTGGGTGTGCGTGCTACCCCAACACCGCCGCCCTTTGCTCCTCACAAGCGGCTCCCCGCTCGACCACGTGTGTGTCTTCCTCGGGTACTCTCCGGACCACAAGGGTTCTGCGGTGCTATGACCTCACCTCTCGTCGGGTCCTCATCTCTCGCCATGTGGTGTTTGATGAGTCGATCTTCCCCCCTTCTCCACCACCACCACCTCCCGACTTCCACTCCGGACCTCGACCTCTTTGAGATGTGTCCGTGACCCGGTGGCCCGACCACCTTTCTTTATTTCTGCGCAGTCCTGCTTCACCGGGTCCCGGCTCGCCGCCACCCGGTGCCGCACCCGACTTCGGCCCCTTGTCGGGTCCGTGGCCTCACCCCTCCGCGCCCCCTGCCGCGGGTCGAGGGACGCCGGTGTGCGTTCCCGGATCGTGGCGCCCGGCCAGTGCCCGTTGCACCTCGGGGGCGTTTGCCCGGCCGATCTTGCGTGTCTACCGGCGCCGGCTCCGGTGGTCCCGCCACCTCGCCACCGGGGGTGGCCTCTCCTTCGCCCGGCCCGGCTCCATGGTCACCACCGGTGGTGCCTTCTTCACCGACGACACCGACACCACCGGTGGCCTCCTCTCCTCCGGCTACGCCTACTCCACCGCCGCGTCCACCGGCGGCCCGTGTTGTGTCGCCGGTGTACCACCCGCCGCTCCTTCACCGCGACCCGCGTCATGTTCACCCGATGGTGACGCGGCACGCGGCGGGAACTCTCCGGTCCCGGGCCCTTGCGGCAATGCCCGGGGACTCGCCGGTCTCTCCGGTACCCTCTTCCGTACGCGCGGCCTTGTCGGACCCTCACTGGCGCCGTGCAATGGAAGAGGAGTACGCGGCTCTCCTCGCCAACCAGACTTGGGATCTGGTGCCCCGCCCGCCCGGCGCCAACATCGTCACCGGCAAGTGGATCTGGACACACAAGCGGCGGGCGGATGGTTCCCTAGAGCGGTACAAGGCTCGTTGGGTTCTTCGCGGTTTCACTCAGCGCCCGGGGGTGGACTATGATGAGACCTTGGCCGGTGGTGAAGCCGACCCCCCGTCCGCACGGTGCTCTCACTCGCTCTTGCTCGCTCTGGCCGGCCGGTGCATCACCGGATGTCAAGAACGCCTTCTGCACGGGAGCCTTGCGAGACGGTCTATTGCGGTCGGCCGGCGGGGTTCGTTGACTCTTCCGTCCACGACATGGTCTGCCCGGCTCAACAAGTCTCTTTACGGCCTCAAGCGGGCCCCTCGGGCGTGGCACTCTCGGATTGCGACCTTCTTGGTGTCAGGGTTTTGTGGAGGCCAAGTCGATACATCCCTGTTTATCTACCACCATGGAGCCGAGGCTGATATCTGGCGCTCTATGTTGATGACATTGTCCTCACGGCTTCCGGTCCTTCACTACCGCGCCGCATCATCGGCGCTCTTCGGCAGGGGAGTTTCTGTGAAGGATGCGGGTCTGCTCCACCACTTCCTCGGGGGTCCTTTGTTGAGCCTCGTCCCACTGGACTTCTTCTTCACCGTGGCGGTACACTCTTGATATCCTGGGCGCGCGAGGATGACGAGTTGCAAGCCTTGCCCCACTCCGGTTGACACCGCGGGGCAAGCGTCGGGGCGGAGGGCGATCCGGTGGCGAACCCTCACGGAGTCTCGGTCTCGGTGCACCGATTACCTCACTTTCACCGAGGCGGGACATCACCTACGCCGTGCGGCGATTTGTCTCCACATGCATGATCCCCCGAGAGCCCCACCGGACGCTCTCAAGCGCCTTCTTCGCTACCTCCGAGGCACCGTTGACTACGGGTTGCTACTTCACCGGTCTCCCCCCGCGACCCGAGCTGGTCGTCTACACCGACGCCGACCGGGTCGGGTGTCCGGACACTCGGCGCTCCACCTCCGGCTATGCCGTCTTCCTGGCGGCAACTTGGTGTCTGATCGTCCAAGCGTCGGCCGGTCGTCTCTCCGCTCGATCTTTGGCGGAGTACCGCCTGGCCATTGCTAACGGCGTGGCGGGCGTCCCTGCTCCGGCGGCTCCTCGCCGAGCTCCACGACCCTCTCTTGGGACCACGCTGGTCTACTGCGACAACGTCAGCGCCGTCTACCTCTCCACCAACCCCGTGCAGCACCAGAGGACCAAGCATGTGGAGATCGATCTGCACTTCGTACGTGATCGGGTCGCCATCGGCGAGGTTCGGGTCCTCCACGTCCCGACCACCTCTCAGTTCGCCGACATCTTCACTAAGGGTCTCCCATCCTCGACCTTCACCGAGTTCCGCTCCAGCCTCAACATCACCAGTGGCTAGTTGCGTCTGTGGGGGGGCTCCTGTGTTGTACTTCTTTTAGTGTCCCGGTCTGCAAACTCCGTTGCGGCGGTAGTTCGAGGCTAGCGGGGGATGTTAGAGTATGAGTAGTGTTGGCCCAAGTGGCTGGCCCAAGAGGCCCATGTATGCACTATATTGCTACCCTTCTAGGGTTAGCCCTAATTGAGGAAATAATTCTAGCAATCTCTCAAGTTGACAAAGGTGCACAATGCTGTGTCCATGTTTATATGCGAGTTTTCAATGTGTGTAGTTGTGGACACGAAGAACATCATGTTTGATTCTCTTTATGTAAGATATGCCTGTTAATGATTAATATGTAGTCTTTAGTGTTTTCATACTGTGCCTGATTCACATTTTGATCTGTTCACATACCTAAAACAATTGTACATATATTGAATTCTTGTTCTTTTGGTACAATTTCTTTTTTGCTATGGAACTTGACTTAATTTTTCTTTGAGCAGATTTTTGATAATAGTTGCGCATATGTAGTGGGTGGGGATGTTTATTTCTCTGTAGACAATTTTCCTGAGTACGGAGAATTATCTGGTCGAAAACTAGATGATAATAGAGCCGGTGAAAGGGTTGCTGTTGACGAGAGGAAGAGAAATCCAGCTGATTTTGCTCTATGGAAGGTACAAGATATCCCAAATGCTAGTATACAACACCTTTTGTATTTCATTCCTGTGGAAATGAAGTTCAACATCAATTAGTTTATTTCACGTTAATTGCAGGCCACAAAAGACGGGGAGCCATGGTGGGATAGCCCATGGGGCCCAGGAAGGCCAGGATGGCACATAGAATGCAGTGCCATGAGTGCACATTATTTGGGTCATTCTTTTGACATACATGGTGGTGGGGAGGATCTCATCTTTCCACACCATGAGAATGAGATTGCTCAGAGCCGTGCAGCATGTTGTGACAGTACCATAAATTACTGGATACACAATGGTTTTGTCAATGTAAATAGCCAAAAGATGTCTAAATCACTTGGTAATTTTGTCACCATACGGAAGGTAAAAGCATTGTTCCAATCCTCCTCAAGTAATGACTGTACCTTTGCTTGATCACAGACTGCCATTTTTGCTCAGGTTATAGAGATGTACCATCCGCTGGCTCTGAGAATGTTCTTACTTGGCACGCACTACAGGTCCCCAATTAACTACACAATAGAACAGCTCAATGTTGCATCAGACAGATTGTACTACACATATCAGGTATGATCTATATCTATATGATGATGCCGGTTCTTAGTCTGATATAACTATGTCACATAAACTTCTTGCTTGGCAACTGTTTTTCTGATGTATCCATTATTTGTTTTCTTGCAAGTGAACGAGGTTAGGGAATTAGGGTAGTGTAAAGATAATCCAAAAGTCCAAGACTCTTGTGTTCTCTATGTCAAGTAAACCATAGTGTATGGATATTTTGGCAGCCGAGATCCCAAGGCTAAGCACACCTCTGCATACCCCAGGTGATGATGCCGCGGAAAGCAGGAAAACCCCACTAGACCTTATATTGTCATGCATGAAATGTAGTAATGCTGCCTAAGTTGCCTGGGTTGTTTGGTGGCAACATCTGGAAGCAAAGTAGTGGTCACAAATTAGGGATACGCTATTTTCTAATTTCAAAGCAAAGTTTTGACTATTCAAAATGATTGATAGCATTGGCCTAGCTTCCATGGACCAAAGAAAAAACGGAGATGCAAATAATCAATTCTTTGTTTTATATTGAACCTCTTGCTTTATCCTAGCTGATTCCTAGTGCTCACATATTAGTCCATGATTTAGAATTAGTAAATGCTGCCACAATTTCCCTCCTCCACATGTTTTCCAATGTCACTTTTGATAGTGGTGGCTCAGAATACATGGGACTACGGTAATAGTGGCACACTTGGTCTGATTTTGCTGGATTGCTCCCTACTGCAGATTCTTGCTAAGAATTTTTACAATGCATGTTGACTGAGAAGTTGGTTGTGTTTGCCTCTAAGTTGCTTATTTTTGCTCAACAGCTCAGAAGTTAGGACTTCGGTTTTTTGGTGGAACTTAGACTTAGAGTTATATTTCACAGTTGTTTCTGTTTCATAAGAGGCCGTTTCAGTGCCATAACTTCTAACCAAAAGGTTCACATGAATTATTTTGTATCCACAGACCTTGCATGATTGTGAAGAGAGTTGTCAGCAGCTACGAAGCAACACTGGAAATTCATTGCCTCATAATACCTTAAATTACATCCAAAAACTGCATGATGAATTTGAGACCTCAATGTCAGATGATCTTCACACGTCAGTGGCATTGGCTGCTATTTCTGAGCCATTGAAAGTTATGAATGATCTGTTGCACACTCGTAAGGTAAATTTATTGATGAACAGATGGAGATAGAGTTCATTTGTATTGAAAATGTTTAAACTGTACCATTCTCCGTTCTCATGCAAACGGCAAAAACTATCTAACTTGTTTTAACCTACGCCTGGCATTTAAATAGGGAAAGAAGCAGGACAAAAGGTTGGAATCTCTTTCTGCCTTAGAAGAGAAAATAAGAGTAGTGCTCTCTGTTCTAGGATTGCTACCTTCAAGTTATCATGAGGTGAGTGCAATGTTCCTCTTAACACTGCCAAATTAGTTTCAACATATACTATTAGTAAATTTACAGTAGACCTACTGATGGGAACTCCAGCCCAGCCTCAAAGCCAGCTCAAGTTCAACTCGACAGTCGCAATGGCTGGATTGGGTTTGTTTCCCTGCCCACATAAAAAAACAGGCAGCCAGGCTTGGGTTCCCGTTTTGACATGTGGGCACCAAAGCATGAAAAAGGCTGGCTTGAGCTTGAAAGTTTACGGGTGGGCTTGAGCTTCAAAGTTTGCCTTGGTGTCGAGCTCAGGCCTTGGGGGTTTTCACCATTTTTTCTGTTCTAAAGCCTAGCTAGCCTGGCCCCCACATTTATTCTACAGCTAGTTTTGGTGCAGAACAAACCTCTGTATTGTAACTTGTCAAAAAAAAAAAAAAAAACAAACTCTGTATTGTAGTACTTCATGATGGCTTTTTGTAGACTCAACTCTGTAAACTCCTGTTATCAGGAAAGATGAATGAATATGTCACAATAAAAATGCGACAAAGGCCTACCTACTAGATGTATTCAACTTTGAATGCAGAGTCAGCCTAAGTTTAACATCCAGTTCAGCTGCCCTTTGCTAGCTGTTTCTGAAGTTATTTAGATTAGATTCTCCTTGACGAATGAAAGAAGGGAAAAGAAACTTATATTAGCAAAATAACTGCCAGCAATGCAAGTCTTAAGCAGCGCATGCATGTGCAGCCAAGAAACTTTTCAGAAGTAATTTGGATTGCAGACTAGTAACTAATTCCATCAAATTTGCACGCTAGTTAAGCTGGCACTTACACAAGCTTCACTTGCATAACTTGTTCCATTAATTAATGCTACTAATAACCTTCTGCTCTCAGGCTTTGCAACAGTTACGGGATAAAGCACTAAGGCGAGCTTCCATCACTGAGGAGCTCGTGTTGCAGAAGATTGAAGAGAGGACTGCAGCAAGGAAGGCGAAGCAGTATGAAAAATCTGACGAGATCCGGAAAGAATTGGCTGCTGTTGGAATTGCCCTCATGGATGGCCCCGATGGGACAACTTGGAGGCCATCTTTGCCACTTTCAGAGGAAGCGGTGGTTGCGAAAACATGATGTGCGCAAGAAATTCCAGTGCGACCCATGGACACCAGTTCTAGTGGATAATCATGGAGTTCCTAAGAAATCACATTGTTTGCACAATTCTTTGCTCCCATCAGAGCTGCTGCTGCAGTAGTTACATGCTCATATTCGGTATAAAGATGCCCGATTTTTGCTTTCACTTTGCACCGATTGCCTAAGGATTGAAATGTAACATGACCGTCTTTACTGCAAGTTCTGTGAATCAGATTGCCGAACATTTTGAACTAATACAATACCATTTTCCTTCGAGTCCAAGAAACACAAAGGCTGGATTAGCTAATATCTAGATTTATTAGCCTATGTATTAGCTTCTACTCATTGCCTGCATTGCATTCGCTGATGTCCGGACTTATTAGGCATTGCGGGTTTGCAACATTAGCTTAAAGCCTTGAATCCATACTTTACTCGGCAAATACGGTACTGTTTGCTTGCTTCATGGCTGCTGTTGATTGCGTTCTATTTTCGTTTTCTTTCGGTGAGGGTAGGATGTGGGGATGCAACGACGACGCAATTCTTTCAGTGCGAGGCAACCAGCGGCCACGTGGCGTCGGTAGGCAGGTCCCGTTAGGCCAACACGTGGGCCCCGGTTCCAGGGCGCTGTGGCCCACGTGCCACGGCAACCACACGCTCTCGGCTTCGTGCTCTCCTCTTGGCCGCGCAACTCAAGAGAGAGACGAGAGTTCAAAGCGCAACAGTTGCGCACACTTTTTAATCTTCTCGTGGCCGCAGCCCGCAGGCCGCTCGATATTCTGCTCGCCAGCAGAATTCGAACACCACGCTCCACGCTCCGTTGCTCGCCGTCGCAGCTTGCTCCTCGACATGACGGCCTCGGCGCTGCAGGCCGAGCGCCACCTGCTCCTACTCGGCAGCGGCTGCCAACGGCCCCTCCTCCGCATGCTCCCGCCACGCGTGCCCCTCCCGCACCGGCGCCGCAGCTGGGCCCGGGCCGTGAGGGCGTCACCCGGCGACGGCGGGGGCGCGGGAGGTCCGCGAGCGCCGTGGAGAAGCGCTCGATTCCGGGGATAGTTGGGGAGGAGGAGCATGGAGCGAGGGGAGAGGAGGAGTTGGAAGGGGAAGTGGCCGGGGCTTTGGAACTCAAGTGGCCTCCGTGGGAGGGGTTGGCCGACCGCTACAAGCTCATCGGCGCGACCTCCCTCGCCTTCGTCATCTGCAACATGGACAAGGTGACCCATCCTGTTTGTTTGTCTCACGTGGACGGTTCCGTCCTTGGCAGTTGCCAGTTGGCACAGGATGACAGGCTGACAGCAGGCTAATTGCAATGTTACGGTTTTCCTCTATGATATTTTGAGCTGCTAGAATTTAAATGATTTGCATGGATTCGAGTTGTTGACCTGCTATGGTTTTGCTCATGGGAAACTACGGTTTATTATGATTAATAAGTAAGTGTCACCGATGGCATTTACGGGATGTTCATTGGGAATCTTGGTGGCAACTGGCAAAATGATTCTACACTATGTGATTGCTGTTTTCTTTCTCCTTTGGGTTTCCTTTAGAGAACATTAGCTGAAATCCACTGATGCTATAGTCTTTGTGCTTGCTCCAAGGAAAGTGCCATCTAACTTGTCACATTTTTCAGGGCTCATTTTGGCACTCATTTGCATCACTAGTACTAGTACAAACATGTAACCTTCACTGTGTGTGTGTGGGGGCATCCAGTGGCGGAGGCAGGAATTATTTTTAGGTGTGGCGGGTCTATAAAGGGCAATTAGACAAGTATATCTACACACCCTAGAACATTATGTATTTGTACGTGGAAATCCAAAAGATAAAGCATTAATACTTAAAATACCTCACAAATGAAAATTCTTTATACATACCTATAATTAAGCTTTATTTGGGTAGAGGCCTTGGCAAAGGCATTCTTCTATTTTTCTTTTGAAATTCTTTCTTAATTTCAGCAAGATCAAGTTCCTTGAATAATCCTCGCTCAATATAGCACACCATAAGGTCATTAAGCCAACCATCACCCATCTTGTAGCACACTGACTCGAGGGAACATAATATTTCTTTCCATTTCAAACATCTTCTTAGCTAGGCTTGCAAAATCATAACAAACTCTAAATTCATCATACCTTCTCATGTGGTTGATGAATAATTGAAGGTCTATTTTTATACAGTTATGATCATCATTGGAGAAATCTGCATCATAGATTTCAGTAAAAACAAAACAGAAAAAAAAAAAAATCAAGCGTGATGATGTATGGCCTAGATAAATTAATTAGCACGAAGCGATAATCTAATTTCAATCTAAAGTATAAAATACCTTTCATTATGTATCTGCTCTTTCAGACTTCCTCGGTGGTGCCATTTTTCTGTTGATTCCTTCAGGGGAAGCGCTGCCGGTCCTCGTCTCGTCGATCACCCGCTCGCCGCTCGCCGTCTCTGGGGAAGCGCCGCCGTTTTTGGATCAGCGGCGGAGGCACCTATTAGTCAAGGGCTCGAGCGTGACTGCTGCGTCGGGGCGCCGTGCGGCAACTGAATCGTGATTCTGTGAAGCCGATCAGCCCCTTGGCAAAGCCAACGAGTATTCCTCCTTGATGGACCATGGGCTCATGCAGCCATGCACAGTCCACTGGCCATGCAGGCCCACGAGTGGCCAACGCCCAACAGAAGTATTGACGTACTATATATACAGAAATATACAATATACTAATATACACATACATAACTGCATACATGCTATTTTTTATAAACAATTTAGGTATGGCGGATGCCATAGCTTGCCAAATAGGTGCCTCCGCCACTGGGGGCATCATATCAGGGTTTTTAGACATTTCCTTCCGATCATGAAATGTTTCAAGTAATGAAGTTGCTAGTTACAGTTTAATGTACTTCTTCATGCGCCATGTTTATTTAGTTCTATTAAAGCTTTTATTGATGCTCGGCCCATCATCCTTTCCTGAGAGGAACATCTATTCATTGCAATATTCTAGTTTTGCAGGTTAACTTGAGTGTCGCAATTATTCCAATGTCACATCAATATGGTTGGAACTCGTCAACTGCTGGCTTAGTTCAGTCCTCATTCTTTTGGGGTTATGCATTGAGTCAACTACCAGGAGGATGGCTGGCAAAATTGTTTGGCGGAAGGTTTGTTTAGGGTAACAAAATCATCTTGAATATGTATGAATGTAGAGCGTCTATGCTTATGAAAATACTGATCTAATATGGCATCCGTTTATGAAGTAGGAATCACCAAATGCTACTGTATGATTCATAAGCTGAACATATCCTTATTTGTTTTACCCCCTTCCAGGATGATAATGCTTTATATTACCACTATACAACTAAAAGAAGATGAATTCTGCTCAGAGTTCCAAGTTTCCTATAGTTAGATCCCATATTATTTCTCATCATCAAATTTTACTCCTACAATACATATAATGTCTATTTTTTTTTTCTGATTGTAGGAAAGTGCTTGAGGTCGGTGTTGTGACATGGTCTTTGGCCACTGCTATAACTCCTGTTGTAGCAGGGTTTATGCCAGGGCTTGTGCTGTCGAGGATCCTGGTAGCCTTCTTACCAAAAGTCTCTCATCTGGGATTGTTGATCCAAAATCTGCATACTTATTGTGCTCTTGTATTCATTAAACTGTTCTGGCATGTTCCATACTGTAGTCTATAGCTCACTATTTCCTTGCCAACATATCCCTCAAAGTGAGAGAATATGGGGGGTTGTATTGAGTAATATATGGTCAACATTAATATGGATATTGGGCACAACCGGGCGCTTGAACTGTAGTTAGGATTTTGGAGAAATGAAGTTCTTCATGAAGAACCTAATTCCGTGCATATGGATATAATAACTACCTCCATCCCAAAAAGAATGTTATTCTATGTTTGACTAAGTTTCTAGAGAACAGTATTAACATTTCTGACACCAAATAGGTGTATTGTAAAAACATATTTCATTACAAATCCAATGGGTATTTGGTATCATAAATATTGGTCTTTGGTATATAAATTTGGTCAAACTTGTGACAGTTTGACTTAGGACCAAGTTAGAGTGACATCTTTTGGGACGGATGTAGTATTTAACAAAGAAAAATTCCAGAACTGTTGGAACTCCTAGAACTAAGTACTGCAAAGAGATAGTGAAATAACACATTACACATTACCCTGTAGAAGCATTATGACATGCTGATATCCATAATTCCATATAAATTCTGGAGTATTCAAATTTGAGCACAGTGTCTAGCCATCACATCTCGTTTACCTGTACTTTGGGTGTGTTAACTTGAACAAAAACATTTTAGTATCTTTATTTTGTTTGCATTTATTCTTTGTTAATTGTGTTCGATGCTGCTAGGTAGGAATTGGAGAAGGTGTTTCACCATCTGCTGCTACAGATTTAATTTCTAGGTAAGATCATATCGTAGTTTTGTTCCTTTCTTGACATTTATTGTTGGGACTTCCTTAGTATTCCCTCCGTTCCAAATTTTAAGTCGCTTTGACTTTTTGATTCGTCCATTTTGCTATGCATCTAGATACAATAATATGTCTAGATACATAACTAAACTAGATGCATAACTAAATGGATGAACCAAAAAAAAAAAAAAAAAACGACTTATAGTTTGGAACAGAGGGAATACAACAAATGTTAGTTTTGTTTTCTACATAATGGTGTATATTTTGGTTATAAATTCTAGCACAATGACAGTTTCTATATTGGCATTTAACCCCATCCTCCTCCAATGTTTATAGTATGAAATTTTTTCCATAGCTACTTGTGCAGAATCATGGGTGGTGGCTACATTTATCAATCACATTAAAATTTTATTTTAATTCGTGCTGTTTCATATGACATACATTTTGGCATTTTGCAAGAGTAGTTTGAAACTTCAGGCTTTTGTTGGCACTCACTTGCAGGTCCATTCCCTTGCAAGAACGATCAAGAGCAGTTGCTGTTGTTTTTTTGGTGGTTTGAGCTTTGGAAGTGTCTTAGGGTATGTTGTGTTAAGCTATATGGTTATTTTTCTTGAAATTAATAAAATATTGTTTAATTTAAAATATACTTGGTGTCCAATATTTTTATGATCCTTTATGCAACAATTTACATACTTCCATGTATGTGTTACTGCACGTAAAATGCTGAATTCAAACTAAACTGGATTTTTTTTTTCCACCTGTGTTTGGCTCTAAACAGTTCTTAGATACTTTCTTTAGTAATTGATGGTTGTACTGTTTTATCCTTGTAAGTATAAAGCTTTGAAAAGTATTTCCTGCTCTAGCTTGTTATGTATTTGGATGTAAACATAGAAGAATGAAGTGAAAAATTCATTTAGAAAGATAAAATAGTAAATCTTTTTCTCGTGAACTGCTTGCGACTTCTGCTGGTTTCATTTGTTTCATTCTTCAAGGCACATGGATGAAGTACAATTTTGGCATCCTTAGCATGATGGAAAACTTGGTTGTTTTCTGCATCATCTCAAATCTTGATAACTGCGCAAGAGTCAAGACCTCCTTAACGACCAGATGTTAACTTTTTTTTTTCTTGTTTATCAGAACATTGCCTACATTTGTCTGTATGAGTATGCAGCTTGAAGTAATAGCAGAAGCTTAGTTTCTTACCCGTTTCATTACATTTCAGACTCCTGTTTGCCCCTCCCATCATTCAGAACCTTGGTTGGGAGTCTGTCTTTTACATATTTGGCCTTCTTGGGATTGTTTGGTAAGTAAATATTTCTAAGTAGGTACCAAATAGTCTATTGTGAGTGAACTTTATTTTCTGTTGTCTGCAGGTGCTTAGGATTTGAATCTCTTAAAGTGCAACTGCTCAATGACAAAGAAGGCCTATTAAGTAAGTGCTGATCTGTCTTTATGATATCAGGCGCCATGATAAAAAAATTTTTTCTTATAAATTTCTATTAGTTTTTTTTCAAACATGTAGGTGAACTGTGCATCATTATATCAAGAAAAAAGGAGTCTAGATGGGTACACTGTTATAAGGCCACAGAAGTTACAAAAAGCGTTCGCCAATAAACCTTAATCACAACCAGCGACCATGAGCGAAACAAATATGGCCATCTGGTATGGAGCGCTTTGGCACCTGCCATACACCATAACATTGCCTCATCTCTAATATCCCGCAAGATGGAAGCAAGATTAGGAGAAAACCCTTAAAAAATGCAGCCATTTTTATGAGATAAATTGGGAACTCTCTGAGCATGACACCACCATTCTGTTAACTTGTAGTTCTCCAAGCCCGGAGCTAAGTGCTGCAGCCCAATAATTGATAGCAAAAACAACACACTCAAACAAACAAGAAGTGAGTAAATGTTACACTGTCTCTTCCTCTTGATCGCACAATGGGCAGCATTCTGGATGATCAAGTCCACGACAGGACAAATGATCAGCCCATCCAAAAACGGTTTAAGTAGGCCAACCAAACAAAGAATTTGCACCGAGGTAAAGCCCAGGTCTTCCATACCCTCCATGGCCCAAATTCCACTGATCCCACAAAGAAATGGCAGTAGGCTGATCTTGTTGTGAACTCACCAGACAAGGATGGCATGCATATATTCTGGTCATCTATTCCAGGCTGAGCTCAATCCTGATTAGAAGATCCAGAGGTATTCAGATAAGCCTCCGCTGAAAGCCCACCTCTAATGTTACGAAGCACAGGTGTTATCTCCTAGCGCCCCCTCTATTGTTCTTCAATTAGCATTTTTGTTTTCTCACATATGCACAAAGAGTAGGTGCAAGGTCAGGTAAGGATTTTTCATGTAGCCACTTGTTTCTCCAAAAAAGAGTTATGTTGCCATCCCCAACAGTAGATGTGATTGAGATGGAGAACAGAGAAAATGCGTTTGGATAAACTTGGATATCTAGACCAGCTCGCGGTTGGTCAGGTTGGGTCTTTTTAAGCCACAGCCATCTCATTCGCAATGCCCATCCAAGGATATCTAAATCAAGAATACCCATACCTCCCAGATCAACTTTGGAAATCATGGGCTCCTCCCAAATGTGAGGTGTTCTTATGGCTAGCGATTAGAAATAAGTGCTGGAGACAGTGCAGCATATTCTCATTAATTGTTGTTTCTAGGCAATTTGGGTATAATTTGCTAGCCCTTCTTGGGCTTGAGTGCACTGTACCAAGAAAGAATAAGAAGAGCTTCGCTGGTTGGTGGAGAAAAGCAAACAAAAAAATTGCGAAGGCCCAAAGAAAATGTTTTAACAGTATGTTGATCCTGGGATCATGGACCTTGTGGCTTCACAGGAGTAGAGGAGTTTTTGATGGTGCAACTCCTTCCCTACCAACATCACAGCATTCCTGCAAATAGGAATTGAGTCTTTGGTACTTCAGGAGCTATTTTTTGGTTGTGGATAGGTGCTAGTGTAAGTGTCTAGAAAGGTCAGGTCATTTCTTCCTTATAAAACTCGACCTGTGGGGGGTAAGACACCCCATGGGAATTGCTGTGATAGGGAAGACCTTCTCACACACAGGGGCAAAAACCCCGAAGCCCTGCCTGACCCTAACACAGGGGCAACGTTGCCCCTATGAGAACTGGGCCGGGCCTTTTGACCTGTGCTTTGGCCATGGGACAGGTAAGGGGATTTTTTTCTTCCCCAGCCTGAAATTCACTCCCACAGGGAGTCAAATCGAACTCAAAACCTGAGGAGTGCTACTGAGGTCACCTAACCGATTCAGCTAGGGACATGGTGTTTTTTCCTTAACCTTCTCTTATCTCATATTCATAGGAGAGGCCATAGAGGTTGCCTTATATGGGGCTTCTATCCCCTTTCTTTCTCTATAATATAAAGATGCATAGCCCGCCTCCCAGGCAACAATACAATGCCCCCCATTGGCTTCTATCCCCTTTCTTTCTCTATAAAAAGCTCTTCAAATCTTATTCCAATGCTATGAGTTGATAAATTGGAATAGCCATGAGCACTGAACGGACGAGGGTGGCTGATGTATCATGCTTGCTTTCCATATAGGTAACTTATCAGCAATCTTGTCATTATATTGCATGAAAACCCACCTTAAAAAGTTTCCTGATAGAGAGTGGAAGCCCAAGATACTTGCAGGGAATTCTCGCACTTTGCATGGAATGCCTCTTTCACAACTTCAATATCTTGGTGCTGGCATTGGATTGGACTCACAGAAGATTTAGGAATGCTAGTAACCAGACCTGATGCCTCACCAAAGACGTGGAAAATTTCCTTGATGGAGTTTCTGTTAGTTACTCTGTATTCACATCTCCTGCGTAATTTGAGAAAAAAGGTCTAGTTTGGAGTAAAAACTTATACCGTTGGGTCATTACATGAAGGACTACCTCCTCAAGGGTCCATGTATCAAGTTGATTTTATGCACTAACCAAGATGGTTTGCATGATTATACCTAATTTGGTTTGCACTATCATTAACTTCTTCGTTTTTAATAGAAGGTATTCTGTACGACCACTTTTGACTACCCTTTGAGCTTAATTGTGTCTACATTATTTTAGCTAAAAGTGTGTTTTTAACTATCACCTCGTGCTTGTTACACTTCGCTCATATAATCAGCCCAAACATTGTAAAAGTTACTTCTACTCTGCAGATCTGGGACAAAGTTCTACTGGATCTGATGGTCTTATCTCATCCTCTGTGTCTTTGGAATCATCAGACTCATCATTGGAAGATCTGCAAAATTCACTAAAGGTTATTTTCTACCAACCGAGATCACGATGTATTATATTTTCAGGGTTCAAGTCAAGAACTGTTATCAAGTTCCGACATTGATGAAAAATTAAAAAGATTAGTTCATAGTCAAGGCAGAATAACCAATATAATTCAGTGTCCAGTTTGTTGCCCATTTTCATCTCATCTGCAAGATAGATGAGTTCATAGTCAAGGCAGAATAACCAATGTAATTCAGTGTCCACTGTCCAGTTTGTTTCCCATTTTGATTTCATCTGCAAGATGTTATCTTCCTAACAAGTTGGCCTGTACTTGCAATGAAGTGAACTTTTAGTTTGAGAAGATCAAAATCTAATTCGACTATGTGCCAATGATGTTTGTCACACTATCAAGAAATCTTGTTATGCAATGTAACCATCTTAGAGAATGGATGCAATGTTTTCTGTATAAAGATTGTTTATGTTTTTATAAATGTTGCCAATATAGCAGGCTCATTACTTTTTTGTAGGATGTGCCTTGGGCAGCATTTTTCAAAAGCAAGGCGGTGTGGGCAATGATATATGCACACTTTTGTGGAAGTTGGGGGCATTATACTTGTTTGTCTTGGCTACCGACCTTCTTTAGGTTTGGCACCTTGCGTTCACCCTAATCGGGTATCATGAATTTACAGCACATTGTTATAGTTTCTCTCCATCATTATGGCTACATTTATCAGTCTATAGCATGACCTGTTACCCTATGATCCAGAAATGTAGGGAAGTGTTAGTTAAATGTGCTATTTGGTTATTAGTCATTACGTCGTGTCAAACACTTGTAACAATAGCTTCTTGCTGATTCCCCCCCAATTCTTCTTACACAGCGAGGAGCTGAACCTGAACTTGACAGAAGCTGCATGGGTATGTACATGTTCTCTTTCTTCAGTTATAGTAAGGTCCTTGTATTGAAAAACCCACCCTCATTAGACTATCTTGAATTGCTATTATTTTTCATTGACCTAGCTTTCGCTCCAGCCTCATGTAGTGCTTTTGAATTCACATTTTCTTCCCTCTAGGTGTCAGTCCTTCCTCCTTTGGGTTCAATGATCGTTACATCTATTGCAGCACCTTTGGCGGACAACTTGATATCAAATGGAGTCGACACCACGAAGGTAAAGCATTCACTTCTTTTAATTGGCCTCCACTTGAGGTGGTTGTGTATACCTTTTTTGCAAAGTGTTAAAACCTCAACTGTGTAGGTACTATGGTTGCTATTTAGATTTTAGAGAATAGTAATGGCCTAATGGGAGCCTGGTGCTAGAGAAAACAAGAGGGGTTGTTAGTAGCAGCTAGAAGGAGGTAGGGTGATACTTTGCTTGCTTTGTTTTTAATAATATGCAGGAAAGTGCAAATCTATGTATTAAGAAGAAGGTTGTTCCAAAATGGATTATAATGTAGCGCGTGGGGCGCACACTTACATTTTTTTTTTCTCGGAAACGCAGGAGAGCTGCACATCATTATATTAACAAGAGAAAAGGGTAAGAGCCCAAAACAACCCCACAAACACCATACACACACGCACAGACTCACGCCCCACCAGTTAAAGAAGTTACATTCGCACTGGGGAAAACACACAAGGTGACAAAAAACTGAGCTAAACACACTACCAGGGAGGAGGGCAGTCGGAATGATAGCCCTCGAGGCTCCATCAAAGACACACCCATTGCGATGGTTCCTACATCCAAGCTCCGAGCATAACAAGAAAATTAATTCCTTGCTTCATGAACCCATCAGTGGTGCTGCTAGATTTCTCCCACCAAGCATGGAACAGGCTGAAGGGACAAGGCCTGAAGACCGACTTGTCTGAACAGATTGAACCAAAAACTCTTGTGAGCCAACAATGGGCTAGGAGATGGTTGATAGTTTCCTCTTCTTGGTCACAAAGGGGGCAGAACTCCAGATGAGGTAGCACACAGCGTGCTAGATGATCAGCTGCCCAGCACTTGTGTGCGACTAGCCACACAAAGAAGCGGCATTTGGGTGGTGCCTATGATTTCCAATCCTTTCCCACGGGCCAAAAAGAGTAGAACCTAAGAAGAAACCTTCATATGCTGATTTAACCACACTTACATGATCTGATGATATAGAATTAAGCGGAACACTAGTAGAAGTGATCGGACAAGTGGGAAGTGGAGCTAGAACTAATTGAATTTGTGATTGCCCCACCTCTGTTTAACTAGATGTGTCCTTGACACACCTTCTTAAACTTCACTAGTACCACTAGTACAGTGCCCTCTTCATCTGAGATCAAGGACTAATTATAGGAAATACGACTATTTTCTCTTTCTATTTGACTACTACCACGTGCCAGACCCTGCTGCTTGCAGCAAACTCCAATAATCCTTTACTCCCAAATTGCTTCTTTTGGCTTCCTCCACTGGAAATCTAATATAGAGGTTATACAAACCTGGCAATTCTCAGGAGTGGACATAATATATGCATTTTCTGTTAGCTCATAGAACAGAAATTGGTGAACTGAAAAAAATGAATATGATGCTTAAATTCTGTAGGTACGAAAAATTTGCCAAACAATTGCCTTTGTGTCACCTGCGACTTTCATGATCCTTTCCTCTGTGGATCTTGGACTGCCTCCCTGGGAAATTGTTGCTTTTCTTACAAGTGGTGTAGCACTCTCCAGCTTCGCATTTTCAGGTCATGCTGTTAAGATTGCAATCAAGTTTCCATTTTTTACACGGTTCTGAAGTCCAAACCTAAATATTTTGGTTGGTAAACAGGGCTTTATTGCACCCATCAAGATATCTCTCGTGAATATGCAAGCATTCTCCTGGTATGTCATTAAAGTTCTGTCTTGTCAATTTTTCTGTATTTATCTTATTTATAAGAGAAAAAGAAACGTAACATTCTTTCGTCTAGGTTCTTAAGAGGATGATTGACAGTTTGCACTCTTTAGGCTCCATCATGAGTGATTGTTATTTATTTGTTTCCTTCATGCTCCAGGGAATCACGAACACCGTAGGCGCTGTCCCAGGAATTGTAGGCGTTGCACTGACAGGCTTTCTTCTTGATTCAACTCATTCTTGGAGTGTATGACATCAATCCATCTTCATAAGTTATATTGCATTTTATGAATCACTCTGAATACCATTATGATACTGCTTTGTTTGCAGATATCACTTTTTGTGCCTTCTATCTTCTTTTACTTAACTGGTACTGCTGTATGGTTAGCATTTGCAAGCAGCGAGCCCCAAGATTTTTCCAAGTCAGGACCTGAGTCGTGATGTATGGTTCTCCTCTGCACAGAAGGATTGTTTCAGAAGGAAAATTCGTTTTTAGTCTAGGCTAAAGAATGGACCTCTAGGGCAGATAGATGTTATGTTCTTCGGTCAGTTGCAGATAAGAGGAAGCCACTGACAAGGGGCCAATGCTTTCGTGTATATATAGTATATAATATAATAGGTTTCTTTCTAGTTTTTTTTAACATTTGATATGATTTTGGAGGGGAAAGAGGACTGTGTTTGTCATGAAGAGGAATGTATGGTTGTTTGTAGTATCGTTTTGGTGCTTGGTTGTTGATTGAGTAGGACGCACTAATACTAGTTTCTGTGCTTGTAATTTCGTTGCTTGATGAGTAATGAAATTTTGGTGACTTTTATGGAAAAAATGAAGAACACTCACTCTGTTTTAAATTTTAAGTCTTTTTGAGTTTTCCAAATATGTAGCTTTTGCTACATTGTCTAGACACAGCAAAAATCATGTACCTAAAAAAAGTCAATGATTCATATTTGAAACGGACATCACATGCCTACCACTTTCTTCAAGTGTTTTTTCTAACTTTTCATCAATGCAATTGTAGTCTGATCACCAATGCTCAAATAGTGCAATACTGAAGTGTATAACTAAATTCACCAATGCTCAAGTAATGCAATGCCACAATGTGTAACTAAATGTCTTTAAGATGCACAATGGTAAAGTCGCTCCCCGGTCAGACACCTCGAACCAGTGTGCAGTAAAGAGAGCAGTTCAAACAATAAATTAAGATAAATGACTCTAATCAATAGGAGGGTTGTAGTTCAAACTATCAGTATGTGTATGTAGCTCAACCAACAATAGGTGTATGCAGTTTAAACCATGAATTTGGGTATTGGTTCCTAGGATACATGTCAAAAGCACATTACATGATGCTGGAAGCACATTACCAGATGCATCAAATACAATTCTGGCATGGTCGAACCTTCCCATTAACAGACATGGTAACACATACAATCCCAAAGCTTAGAGGCTAACAGAATACAAATTGAATGGTATACACCAGCTTCTCAGTAACAGACATTGGATCACATACAACCCCAGACTTAAGGCTAACATAATAAAATTGAATGGCATGACACCAACCTAACAGAAAAAATTGAATGGCATGACACAATCACAGCTGCAATAAAGTAAAAAAAAAATGAAGAACACATGATCTAAGACTACATGCACAGAGAAAGCAAGATAATAATTTAAGATCAGACGTCAAATTTTCCTACACTATGATACCATGACAAGCAACAAGCTACATAGGCCCCAAAGCTGTTCCATGATCTAAACAACACAACTAACAGCATGGAGAAGCTGAGGTGAATCCATGGAAGAGCAAATCACTTCTTCTTCTTGGAAGGTGGCTGGTCCTCATCATCGTCGTCGTCCTCATCATCTTCATCGTCGTCATCTTCATCATCGTCGCCATCATCATCACCATCTTCATCGTCGTCGTCGTCGTCACTCCCTCCTTCACCATTAGCCTCAGGATCATCGTCGTCGTCGTCATCATCACCGCCATCTTCATCTCCAGAGAAATCCTCTTCGGCATCATCATCGTCATCACCACCCTCATCATCCTCGTCCTCATCGTCATCGTCATCATCGTCATCTGACCCATCCTTATTTTCAGGGACATTTTCAGATTTGATTCTTCCAGATAACAACCTTTAAAAAAATAGTCAAAGTCACATGTTACACTTTTATGAAACTGCAGAGCAAATATTTACAAAAAAAAAAAGGACCATAAGGAATTTACTTGTATATTGCCCACTGGTCTTCATTACATATTTCTGCAGCTCCATTTACAGTTTGAACCTAAGAAAGCATCAGCACAGGGCACAGTACAACGTTAGAAGGAAAGGATGAAATAAACAAAGTATAGCATATATAGGTGAAAATTTTGTAACCTTAAGGTGGCACGTGCCTAGGGTTTGCAGTAACTAAGGTGGCACATTTAGAGAGCCAGGGGCAGCAAAATTATCTGGGGATTCTGGCCTAACTACATGAGTTTTAGAAGAGCTTATGGTAGACTAAAAACACAGCCCTCTAAAACCTAGCTAATGTTTATGACCAGATCAAATTCATGTGTGCATTTGTCTTCAGATTGTGCCAGCACTGCCCCAATCAATAAATTCCTCTAGACATGCCCCCAATCAATAAATTCCTCAGGCATAATGAGCTAGTACCCGATACAACAGTGAGCTAGGGTATAGTACTGACTGATCTAGTATTCATTGTGCTTTTCAAGTTAAAATTTGTGAACTTAACTACCCAGATCTGCTTAGATCTATTTGCAAAAACTATATACTACTCAAGACAAAAAGAGGCCAAAATTCTCCAACATCGACTAACAGTCACAATGCATTAGATCTGTAGACTCGAATACTTAAAAAATCAGTAAAACACAAATTACGCGTGTCTCGTAAAAAAATAGCTCTATTAGCAGAGCAATCACAGAGTAATGAGTTGAAAGCCTGATCCGTAAAGACAGCAGAATCACATGAGTATCAAGGAGATTATTATGGGTGCCTACCCCCAATCCATCAAATATTCAAATTGAACAGTAGAGTGCCTACCAAATCCATCAGATATTCAAATTGGGACGGCAATAATACTTACCGCGAGAGCGAGCAGGCCTAGCAACCTCTGCGAAGCAACGGCGACGGCCAGCACTGCCGCCACGGACGACGCCGCAGCCTCCACCCTGTCAGGTCCGCCAATTGCCGTCGCTGTGGCCATCGCTGCTCTGCTCTGCCCTGCCCTGCGGTGCGCGGCCCACGAGTAGAAGCGGTGGAGAGGCGGATGCGGTCGCCTAGCCGCAGCGGATCTTTAATAGCGGAGCTGCGCAGTCAAGAGGAAGGGGTTAGGGTTTTGTGTCCTCGGTGCCTGGGTGGGGTCGGGTATCGTATCGCCTAGGGTTTTTGCGCTCCTGCCGCGTGGGTGTCTGGCGGGTGGGGCCGCAAGGGTTGGCTTCTCCAATGGCCGTAAAGGATTCGAAAACGTAACGGTGGCGATCGGGATCCGCCGATCTCGGGTCGGTGTGGACTGTGGAGGACTCGTGATTCGTGCAGGTCTGTACTGGGCTTGGCCGTTTCTGTCGGCAGATTCTGCCGCGGATCGGATGGGCTTGTCTACACGTTGGGCCCATCTGACATAGGAGTATGAGCCATTGGCTGAACGGCTGGGCTGAATCCTGAATGGGATCAGCTCCTGTCATGCTCTGGTTTGGTCGTATTCTCTCATTCAAACTTCAAAGTACCGTGTTATTAATCTGTCGAAATAAAGTAGTACACCATGTTCACATCATATATCTTTCAAAATAAAGTAGTTTATGTTCACATCATATAACTTTCAAAACTGTCTTGTGCTAAGAAATTTCTTTTCCATAAATGAAGTTTATATAGATGGAATTCTCTTATACCTTACCGTCACATTCTTTCGCTGTTTTGTACACACGTACCGGAACTCCATAATTTTAACATCTAGCATGGGTAGTATTCCTGGGAATTCCCAACTTTTTTTTTTACACCTTTTAATAGATATATATGTGTGTGTGTAATTGTGTATATACCTGTATATATATGTGTATAATGCATTCTGTAATATTTTCGCAACATTGGCAAAACAAACGGCCTTTAGGCCTGGCTCGATCACCTCCCCTTCCCAGGCCGGCCCAATCGGCCCATTATTTACCCTTTCATGGTTCCAGCTCAATTCCCCCGAGGTCCAGGTCGCACCCTTGGGCCTCCTCCGCTTATAAATTCAAATCAAGGTCACGGTCACGCACTCACGCGGCGTGCGGGCGTGGGCGGCCGGGCGCGCTGCAAACCCTAGGCACGTGGCGACCGGCGGCCAGCGGCGCGGCGTGCGGGCGACGGCCGGCGGCGCACGCGGCCAGCCCAAGCGGCAAGGCAGCAGCTGGGCAAGAGCAACGACTCGAGGGGAGCGGCGGGCCGGCGGCGAGCACTGGTGCGCTGGGGCGGCCGACTCACTAGGTTCTATTCTACTCCAGTTCTTGCCTTCTTGGATTTGTTGCAATTCTTGGTTGAGTGAATCAGAGACATAGAGTTTAGTAGTTTACTGATTTGCAATTTTGTAGTGATATTGCTATTGGTTTGCAAATTGAGGAACAAATCAAAATCGGTTCATTTGAAGACTCTATGGGATAGAGCAGCAAAACCGGTCGATTTTTTTGGTTTGCAATTGTTCATGAGTTTTATTGGTTGCCTCTTTTTTTGTTTTGGCTGCAGGGGAGAGGCGAGTCGGGCTCTATCGGATGGATATGATGACCTGCGTAGAAACAGGAAAAAATCTCTCTTCTGGATATCTTGCTCGGTTAAAAAAAATCACTGGGACAATCACGCCTCACGCGAGCTGAGGGCGCAGGGTATATCTACATCGACGGTGTACGTCTTCCGGCGTCAGAGATGCGTTGCCTCATCTCACCTTCGCCGGCGCTCTCCTCGGCATCCACGACGACAATGAGGCCGCCAAGCAAGCTGGCCACCACCATCTGGGGGGTGAGTCGGCCTGCGCCAAGCTTCCGGCGGCTGAAGCTGCGACGAAGTCCACCGGACGAGACGGTTGCCCTTCGCCCGCGGTGTCTGGTGGTCCGGGCGCAGGGGAACCGCTGTCACTTGGACGAACCTAATCACTTTGTTGAGGAGTTCCAAACCATCGTGGGGCGTTTCTTAAAGCTCCACAGGCGAAGACCCAAAAAAAAGAAATTCTATGTCCCTGCCGACTTGCGGGTGGTACGTGCTCATCTATGACAGATCTTGTTGCTACAAGTACGGCTCTTTTTCGTGATATAATATGGCTTTCGAAAGCAACTAATCTTTTATGCCCTTGAATGGTTGCAGCCCAGTGATGAAGTCTTAAACAAATTGTTCTACTATGTCTGTCGTTTCGCATCAGAAGCTGTCATTATGGCGTCCCGACTCGTGGTAAGTTCTGTTTATTAACTGGTCACATCATAACATCAGCCTCACAACATCCTTTTCTTGCTCATGAATTTTTATTTTTTTTATCATGATGAATTTTCAGGATAGTGGTAGACTCACTGCCACCGGTCTGTCTACTAAGATTTGTGCAGACACAGTGTCAGGGACACTTGGAGCGTACGTGAATGTCTTCCTCTACATCTCAAAGGACTGTCGCAGAAAATCGTTTGATACGGGCACTGTGATTAGGTTTGTCGGCGCCCTCAGAGGATTGGGTTCTATAAGCCACATCCTACTTGAGGACGCTCTTGAAGCTCTCAACCACACTGATCCAAGAGAGGGTTTATTAGAGTACACATTCAACAGGGACGTGAAGAAGATTCACCGTGACTTTAATTGCAAGATGGATGACCTCGAAGATGGCTTACGGAACCCTAGAACTGACCCAGTTGAGGTGCGTGGATACACATACATGTGCAACTCCAACATATGTGCATAGTGGACACCTTTCTTTGCTTTGCTGATGTCCGCTCAATGTATTTGATTTTGCAGGTGGCGTTCCCGACGATTGATGAAGGCATTGAAGTTACTGGATCCTTCTTGGATCTGATGTTGGCTCGTCGGCAAAGAACATTAGAAAAGGCATGTGGTGGTAGCAAATAAAGAGTATTAGAATAGTTATGTTGTGAGAACAAATATGGGATCGAATCGTCTATTATTAGTTATTTAAAAACACTAATGGGATGGTTTGAATGTTGCCGTAGCAAGCATTGTGAAGATTTATTATATCATAACGTATGTTAGAGATTTATTATTATCTCCACTGCTCTGCTCCTGTTTGTTGAGTTTGTGAAGCAGTACTGTTGAGTACATTGTCTAGCTGTACCTGCAGGAATAGATTGTTTTCAGGAATAGATTGTTTTTGTAGATAGTATGCCCCTAATTTATGACGTGTGTTATTGAAGTAGTAGTATGCAACACATGCTACAGCCGATTGGAACCGGCTACTTGCTTCCAGCCAATTGGAAGCAGCCACCGACGACCTAACACGAGAACAGAATAAAACCTTCTCTCCCCGATGTCTTCCTTGTTACGCGAGCGAGGCTGTATCTGGTGCCGAAAGGCTGCTTTACTGTAGGAGTACCTCAATGAAACGGTCAATGAAACTGGCCGTAACAGTGAAACATGAATGAATTCATTTTACCATTTCCAAAGCTAAATAAAGCATTTAATTGCTGCAGGAAGTTGGGATCATACGCACTGTATGCATCGTGTAGCCATGTCTACACATTCAATAGCTGCTCTCAAATATCTGCAAAGATCAAGCATGCCGGCAACAGAAGCAAATATGAAACTGCACGTTCAGAACTGCAGTATACAAAGTATCATCCACGCACACAATTATAAACTGCATTCACATTCAGATAACTCCAACAGTTAGATAAACTGCATTAACATTCAGTTTTCACATTCAGATAACTGCAACAGCTAAATGTGGCAACTATAACACTAATAAAGAGTCTTGGTGTGTCCCTGTGATGAAGGATCAGGACACTGGTATGCTCTTGTATGTACCTTACAATTTAATTCCATGTTAATATTCCGCATATCATTATGATATCGATTTCATGTCCTGTGTTGTGATATAGTTCAAAAGTCTTGAGCTGTGTAGGTTCTGGAAGGAGATAGAGCCAGTTAAGACTTGGTTATTACGCCAAGGGACTACAATTGTGCATCCAGCTGTGAGGACTTTCCACGGGCGCGACAGGGAGTTTGACAACGTGTTGCGTGGAGAACGCCTTTTCACTCGATCAGACATCCATTTCAAAAAACATGCAATTCTAGCATAGTGTCATGGTTTATTTAGTAGAAATTTAGTCAAACATACACTGTTTTTGTGGGCACGGATTACATGTTTTGTGGAACGGAGGAAATACAACAACTACTCTCTGTTAGCTATGTTTTGTGGAACGGAGGGAGTAGGCAGTGCCCCAGATAGTCTGAATTTTCTTGCAGATGACTTCATCTACCAAGATTATGCCCCAGATCCTAATGCAAAAGAAGTTTACTTCCCCTTTCTGTTTATGACACAGAGGTAGCGGATAAGCTCTGGCTACATCTACCCTGATTGGGCAGCAGATTTGGTTTAGAGCAATTAAAAAATAAAGTGTGATTTGGATGGAATGGAGGCCGTCATTTCTTGCCTCGTTTATATTGAAAGCGAGTTACAGAATAGAGCCAGGGATGCCAGCTTCCCCGAGTACCATAGCAAAGGGTAAAGCTTATCCTACTACGAAGATCAGGTTTGGACACTGTCTGATCGAGAAGCTGTTCTTTGTTGGCACAAAGTCATGCATCCAGAGCGCAGAAGCGTCTCCATGTATTGGTCCCCCTGGTCAAAATTTATTGCCCAATGGAGTCGAGGAATGACATTGTTGGAAACATGGAACTCAAGAACAGTTCAAGAAACAAGTTTTGGGACTGCCCGAGGGCAGCTTGGCCACTAGGCCGCTTGGATTGAATCTAAAATGCAGAGAATATCTTACAAGATAGAGAGTCCAGCCCCTTGGTCTATAGGTAGGTAGTCAACCACTCCAAAACATATTCTAACTACTCTCTAAAGCAGGCCCTTTGATTCTTACTTGGTGGCCAGGACTCCATATTTAACTTGGAAGTCAAGGCACCATTACAGGCAAATGTAAAAACAGCAAAAACATAACTAATTTTTTTTTTTTTGAGAATTACATAACTAATCTACTGCTAAGCCAAGGTAAGACTTGGGCAATGCTATCAGACATTTCCCTGCCAGCGCTCTTCAATCTCCATCACTAACACTTCGCTGGCAGCGGTCTTCATCGCGAGGACGGGCACAAGCACAACCAGCCTAGCAGATAGAGCTACTTGTCTCTCCACAGCTGGAGAACGACCTTGAGATGTGGATGGTGCCCACAAAACGTGCAAGGGACCTCTGTACTCGCTGCAATTTGCTGATACCTCCCAACCCCAAAACCCAAGCCCAAGCTTGGTGAGCACAAAGCACGGGATGCATCTCAACTGTGCGCTGCGGATGTGGACGTTTACCAGTGTTCTGTCCCATAGTCACATCTCCCACTGTATTTATGCAATGCCCTCTCCTTCATGCTATGGCATGTGAACCCAGACTCACCAAACTCTGCTGCAACAAGAAGCCAACAACCCGAGGGATAATGAACTGCATACATACATTGAATTAAACCTCATCCAGACCACGGTGGCAGTACATTCATATATATCTCAAATACACTATTCACATAAGATCCCTGATGGGGCATAATAAAGGCCAAAGCAGCTCAACATGAACATACTATGCTTCTCTTTCTTTTCTTTATCTTTTTTTCTTTCAAACTTAAACGACAACGAATTCTAAATGTAACTGCAGTACAAGCCTAACTGATCGAGTTTGCACATTGCAGCACAGATAAAATACCACAACGCAAAAGGAGGATGCCACCAATCCATCCTCCAACAATGGACTAATGACACAACCATATGAATATGAATCACTAATTCAATAACAAAAGCACAGCTTCCTGTGCGTTACATAGCAAACCTGACCAAAACAAGAACTAGCATATGCAAATCGCAGAGGGCTACCAGCCTTGTGAAAAGAATAGGCTTGTGTATGAATTGCTTCACAACCAGGAAGCAGACTCTTCATGTATGAAAAAAAAATACAACGTAACAAATCCATGTAGTGTATCCCATGCAGCAATTGACCTGCAGAGTGAAATCAGTTAGAAAATTCAGTAATGGCAGCACTTAGGATTATACAGTTGGACAATGGTTGAAAATTAAATACAAGGACTTCATGAACAAATCTGCCGTCCTGATAACATGGCTACTTTGGATGCAGAGAAAATTTAACTGAAAGCAATTATTGAAACGTTATCACGGTTTGAGAAAATAACTTTAAAGCACTTCATAATAAGGAGATACATATCATCTGACTTGAATTACAAAGATCATGGGCTCATGGCACAAACAATGACTTAGTAAAACAGTACAAAGGAACACCAAACTGGTGTTGGACTCCATAAACCCACAATCTTTTAAGATGATCTGAGCTGCTTCAAGCAAACATGCTTAACTTTAAGCCACCTTAAAAGGAATTTTATAGTCAGAGTTCACACCAGTGGTAAAATTTGCCTACTATAGGTTGAAGTCCCTCAAACAGATCATGGAAAACTGTAAAGCTAGTACAGTCGCCCCAAAAATGATTTTTCGTAACAGTGACTGGATCTATGATATGGTCACATTTTTTAACATTTGATTTGGTGCATTAATGATGTAGTGTTGCCCCTTTGAATTCACAATCAGAAAGCAACAAATTTCATATAGAAAGGATGTCAATTTAATCAGTAAGTACTAACAACTATTGATGATAAAAGTGGAAACAGCAACAAGCTTGTGCTGGGGATTGGGGACTCAAGAATCCAAGAATCCTAGTGCTGGACTATGTTAAGAAAATCTTTTTCTTCGAAAAACACACAACCAACTTGTGCCACCATACTCAGATCACCACTACAACTATCTTCAAAACAAAGCACAAAAACCATCCCCAAACCACATGGAATGGAAAAGATCCATAGTCACAAACATTTAATCAGAAAGTGTAACATTGCAGGTAAAGGAGAAATCAACAAATATCATAGTGCATATGGCATCCTCGTATGAATAAAACTAATCTATTACAAGATAAGCATACAGTTATTGTACTCACCGAAAAGAGAAAAGTGGCACTGATAAAAAAGCCTTCAATTCAATATGCTGTAGAGCAACTTCATGAGCACTATATATGTTCAAGTGCAGTATGCAATTGTGGAACTCTTCGCCTAAATAATGGTTCAAGGCGAAAGGATGGAACACCACGCAGCCACCGTTTAATGTCATACATTTCGTTCCAGGCTTGAACAATTTCATCACTCTTGAAGCCCAAACCTACAAACAAATTGGACAATCATAGTTAATACTTTCTCTACTGTTTTTGAATTTTCAAGGGAGACTTTGAATAATAATAAGGGTGTGATTTGGAAACATTCAGCATGACATACAATGGTCAGCCACTAGCAGTTACTGATTGTGCCACATAATCATCTTTTTTCACAATGTTTCCAAGAAACGGTCTTAAAGTACAGAAAATAAGTTCAAAGTGATTTAACAGTAAATCAATGTGCTACATATAAACTTTTAAACAATGATAATAGGTGAACTCCCAAATGTAAAGGTCCAATAAATAACTTAACAGACTCAGTGTGACTACTACAAAGGATTCACAGAACAAATGGTATTGAGCACAATTTAATTAACACTTTACATAATATTCTTGTATTCTCTAGCAAAATCAACAGTGTAGTTTTCACAGAAAATAAAATAAAAAAGCAGTACATTTCTCTTACCATCTTGGGCAGTTTCATTGGCGCAGTGATTTTTCACCAGCACAGCAATATCTGTGGCAGAAGCTCCCCCAAGTTTAAACTTTTCAATAGCAGCCATCAGACAATCCTCCCACATTGGAAGACCTAATTTAAATTCCACAACTGAACGCTCATAAAGGAGCATACCCCATAAAATGTTTATCTGAGACCTCAAATTGGAAGCCTGTTCAGCTGCATCATCAGTGGATACATCCTTGATATACTCCTCCAAGCCCATCTTCTCTAGCACAACATTCTCCTGGCTAGGTTTAGATCGATTCTTCAGACGCTGTTCTTCCATTTCCTCCCACATCTCTATACCCTTCTCAATGTTATCCTCGGCTTTATTGAAGAGCTCCAGGATTTCGGAGGAACAGCTGTCCAAATCTGCGTTACTACCAATTGCATAGTACCAGGACAGTTTTGCTTGTTCAAACTGCTGGTGCGCAAGTGCAAGGAAACCTTCAAAAAAGTCTGGCTTGGCCTTCACGGCATCTTCATATCTCTTTTCAGCCTTATTGTATTCGTCCCTTGCCCATTCATATGCTTCCTTCACCTGCTCAAGAACCAATTCTCTTGGGGAGTCTCCTGATAGCAGCAATCTCTTCCTGGCCCGGGACATGTGAACATTACCCCAGTGGAAAAATGCAAGTGCTGCCATCTCCTGGAAGTTTCCCTCAGCAAGATTAAACACCTCCTGGGCTTCTTCAGTAGTAATAGTGTCCTCGATTGCCTCAGTGTAGAGCTTCATACTAACCTCATGGAGGTCCAGGTACTCATCAGAGCTAATCCCAACATGGTTCTTGAAAAGCCGAGCGAATTGAACAATCCAATCATCAATACAAGTCACCGTGCTCCTGTCCTCATCCTGCCGATTGCTTCTGATACTCCCATTATCTGAAGCGCTATTTACATTTCTCTCCAAGGTCCCACTATTGCTGTCATCGACATAAGGTTCATGCTCTGGATTGGCCTCGGTAACATACAACCGAAGTGAGCTCCCAGCCTCAGCCAAGTCCTCAGCCCATTTCAGCTCGTCCTGGTTGGTGATTGTCACAAGATCACCCTCCTTGTCCTTGTACTTGACAAGAACAGCCTTGAGCCCAGGAAACTTGCTCCGGACGGCCTCGCGCAGCTGTGCCATGCTGCAGTTCGCCGGCACCTGAGCCCACCTTATGTCCTCCCCAAACACAAGTTTCACCTGCCTTGGCTGCTCCTCCGCCTCCTCCTCTTTGACAGCTTCCGCAACCTTCTGCTCGTCGACCTCCTCCACAGCAGCAGCCGCAGCCTTGGCAGCGAACTTGCGTCCTCCCCTTCTCTTGCGCGGCTTCTGCTTGGGCGCAGCGGCCACCACCTCCTCCGGCGTGGGCATGATCACCTTGTCATCCAACACGATTCCCTTCTCCTCCATGGCCTTCTTGATCCTGTCTGCCACATCCAGCGCGGTAAGGTTGTTGGGTTCCAGGGCCAGCACCTTGTTGACGTCCCTGCACGCGAGGTCGAGCCTGTCCAGCGCCTCGAAGCAGCGCGCCCGCTTGAGCAGCGCCTTGGTGTACTTGGGCGACGTCTCGAGCGCGACGTTGCACTCGTTGATGGCGCGGTAGTAGTCGGGCGGGCTCATCTGCATGTAGCAGGCGGCGATGTTGCTGTGGAGGTAGGCGACGTCGGGGTGCGCCCGGGGCAGCAGCTTGATGGCCTTGTCGTAGTTGAGCAGCGCGCGGTCGTAGTCCCGGCGCTGGAAGAGCTTATTGCCCTCCTCCTTGTGCTCCTGCGCCATTTCCGTAAAGATGGTCTCGTCGCCGTCGAGGACCTTGGAGCCGGACCGCTCCAGCGACGCCGGCTTGCCTCCGTGGTCGCCTGACTTGCCGCCGCCGGAGGCCCTCTCTTCTTCTTCAGCGACGGCTTGCCCATCTCCGGCAGCAAATCTACAACCAAAATTCAACGGCCGCCGCCTCGAATCGTCAAGAAACTCCCAAATTCAACGGAACCCAGGTGGAATTCGACAGAAATCTCACCTTTCTCCCGACGAACCCTTCCAAACGGAGCAATTGAAAGCAACAATTCAAGAGCGCCGCTCCTCTCAAAACCCGACAGGAAGCAACCAAATCCCCAGCAAGCCTGGAGGAAGAAGGGGTGCGGGAGGAACACCCAACAACCCCAAGTCAAAGCAAGCCCAGGACAGAATGGAAACCAACAAGACAGCCAAGACGCGGTCGGAGCAGGGAATCTCCCTCTCTCGCGCGTGCGGCTGGGGATTGACGAATTGTTGGGATGCGTGGAACGGAATAAACGAACAAACTGCAAGCAAGCACGCTTAACGAACGGCTCAACAAGCAAGACGGCAGCAATCTTTCTGTAGCCTTAAGCCTCTGGTCTACTACTAATCCTTTTCTTTCAGCTGGCGTGCGTGCTCTCGTGGAGCAGGTCAGGTGCTAAAGAACGAGAAAGGAAGGAAGGGTGGTCGGGCAGTGCTCCACTAATCTTTTGATTAGCGTGTGTGGTTGGTTTGTGGGAACGGCTGCGGGTATACGGGACCTGGTCGGCGTCGTCGTCGGCGGGCGCGTGTGGTGAGTCTGGTGACAGCCAAGTCGCGGGCGCCGCCAGCCGGCCGATGCGCTGCCTGCGTGTGGTTGTGGTGTGGAAGCAACACCGGTGGACGGTGGTTGGCGCCGGGCTGCCGATTGTGACGTGCCCAAACGGGGCCTCAGCCGTCACCGTCATGACCCCAAGTTAAACGCGCGCTTTAAGCCGCCGCCGCCAACCGAGGATTAGGTTAGGGTTTCCCGCCTCGGCTGCGTCGCGGGCCAGGCCGGGCCTCCCATTGGCAAGTGGGTGGGTCGACTCTTACGAATGGGCCGGAATAGGTCCGTCTGTTGGCCCACGTGCAGCCCTGCCTCTGACTGGCTGAGGCCCCGCTCTGTGACGTGCCTCGACCAATCAGCGCGTGCCATGTCAGACTCGCCGCTCTCACCGACGGGCGGGTCCCAGCCCGTCAAGGGGGATCTGCTCGGGCGGCTACCTTTCTCTCTCTTCCGTAAGCAAAGCACTTCCCGAGAGAACGAAGACAGAGAGAAAAGGAAACTGCAGTGCAGTCGCCGGCGCCGCCGTGACAGGAGGAAGGAGAAGGAGCGGCAGCGGCAGGGGAGGAGAGCCCCGGCGATCTCGGCTGCTGCGGCAGGATGCACTCCTTTGGGCACCGCGCCAACGCGGTGGCAACGTTCGGGATCACCATACTGGCCGCGATGTGCTTCGCCGCCTCCTTCTCCGACAACTTCAACACCCCGACACCCACCGCCTCCGTCAAGGTACCGCACCCCTCTCCCCTGCCCCTGCCCCGTCTCTCTCAGTCCCGTCGAGCCTGCCCGCCTGCTTTGTGTCCGATCTCCGCCGGCGTATCAATCTGAATTCGTGATGACTTCGAGCGTGGGCGGCTCGATCTGCTTGTACAATCTTCATGTGTCATGCTAACGGGTTCCTCATCGTTTGGGTTGCACAGATCTTGAATATAAACTGGTTCCAGAAGGAGGCCAACGGCAACGACGAGGTAACTTGCAAATTAATCAAAACTAGCACCAGACTAGTTGTGTCAGATGTGTGCCCCGAATTTGTAACGATTAATTACTCTGTCTTTTGTTGGTTCAGGTTAGCATGACGCTGAACATTTCGGCCGACCTTTCATCTCTTTTCACGTGGAACACAAAACAGGTAATGTCTATTTCTGGTACTTCAGCACTCATGTTTCACCGTTTCTAGTTTCCACATCTACGAGGTCAACACTGAAAAGTAGCTGAAGAGGAATCCTGAAACACAGGAAGTACTCTCTTGTTGCTGTCTGTGTCTTTGAGCGAATGAGACTTTAAGCCTGAGTTTTGGGTAACTGTATTATAATGTTCTCAGTTGGTGCAGAATGATCTATAAGAAATATAATGGAAATTTGCCTTCAGAAAATTCAGTGTATTACAATACTTCTGTGTGCAACTGAATCTCTAATGCACCTGATCTAGTAGTGCTGTTCAAGTGAAACTTTAGAATCTTATGGTTTCTGCTGCTTAACTTTACTTTTGTTGCATGATTGTAGGTGTTTGTATTTGTGGCGGCAGAGTATGAGACTCCACAGAATGCTTTGAATCAAGTAAGTTTGTCAATTATTATTCTTGATCTCGATATATTACTTGTGATCCTGTGATGTGGGCCATTATTATTAGTGGCTCGGATGATTATCAATTACTATTAGCCTGCAACAATTTTCTATAAAGGCATGAGTTTTCTGTTTGGGACTGTAGTGCAGTCTCATGCAACTGCCACTTGCTTGAGGGTTGCAGTAATGATGTCACATAGCTTTCTTCTTGATCTTTCCTTCAACATATATAGTGGTTTTGGAAAGTGAATTTACTTTGCTGTGGGGTTGTGTCAAATCTTTCTAAGCTACGCAATTTGACTCAGCCCATTAGACTTTTCCATGTGTTATTGATGGGATTTTTTTTCCCACCAGTACATGTAAATCTAGATGAACTACTACAGTTGAAGTATATATCAGGTAGAAACTGAGTCTGTTAGGTTAATTAATCCATGTCCTTCTAGACCAGCTCGCTAAATCTGGTTGAAGGAACATGAATAGTTGATTAAAAGAATCTAGTTTGATTGCAACTGGCCCATCATAACATTTTAGAACAAGATAAACAGTCTCCTTGATGTTAGCTTGATAATTTACATTACTGCTGGTTTTCCAAACTTTTGGGTAGCCACTTGAGACTATGCTTATTGCTCTATATATTTATGTGATATATAATCTTGGACTTAGGATACCTATACCAGTATGTCATTTACACAATTACTGTTGGTTTTCTGAACTTTGGGCGAACTACTCAAGGGTATATTTTTATGTGATACATTATTACAACTTCATAGAGAGAACGTGGGCATAGCACGGTGATAACACCTCCAAATGAGGCTGCCAAGTGCCAACCATGTTTTGAAGCCTGGTTCTACAAAAAAGAGCCCCCTCGCTGTGTGTTCCCTGTGGTCCAGGCATGGCAGTTAACGCTTTAGCATGCAGATAGTAGCTGACTTTGAGGACCTTTTCTTGACCTTAGGTGCAATGCCTTTGAAATGTCTATTCCCTTGGGCCAAGATTTTTTTAATGACTATATGGATATCTGTACCAGTATGCTGTTCATAACCCTGTTGAATCATTTTTGTTGCCTTCTGAGATTCTGTTATATTTCAGATTTTCCCTCTTATAAATATGTAAGTGTATTTCGATTATGTGACAGGTTTCCCTTTGGGATGGTATTATACCTGCAAAAGAGCATGCAAAGTTTTTGATCCATACAACAAACAAGTACAGATTTATTGACCAGGCAAGCACATTACATAGCTTGAATGCTAATTTAATGTAGTCTATAGAATTTTATCATTGCAGCTGGTGTACTTCAGTATGATTATTGTGAAATTTTTAGAATGAGGATCTTTTCCCTTTTCTGTATATGTATTTTGAGCTAGGGATCTACTCATAATTGGTGATGATGCTGAACCATTTTATGCTTTTACATGGATTTCAGTCTACAAATTCCGAATCTGTGTAATTCAGGTAGAACAGTAGTGTCTGGACTCACACCCATTTCCACATAAATTTTGGGTAGCTAAAGTAGAGGTTGATCCTTATTGGTGCACTGAGCATTCATTATTTTGGTTGATATCAATGGTCTACGTTCTGTTCATTATTTGATCTATGTGTACACTTTGCAACTGCCAGAGTTATTATGTACTGTGCCACATGATTCTTCAGAGATTGCATTCAATGGCTGATTAATGGCTTCTTGTTATCTCATTACAGGGAAGCAATCTAAAGGGCAAGGAATTCAACTTGACAATGCACTGGCACATTATGCCAAAGACTGGCAAGATGTTTGCAGATAAGATAGTCATGACAGGCTATAGGCTCCCTGAGCAGTACAGATAGTCAGATAGATCCTGAACAGGAGTGGAGGCCTGCAAGAAGTGTTAGTGGCAGTGGCATAGCTGATCCTGAGCGTTTTGTTCTAATCTAAGTGAAACATGTAATCTTATAAGTTTTTACTTAAGGTGTACCAGGCGAAACAAAGTTGTAATTTGAGGAGATATATATGTGTTGCTCAACTTTGCTTTGCCTATCAAATGTTGATTGTGAACTTGAAAGCTATGCGTTGGTATGAAATCCTGTGGGTTGCAATTAAGCTACGGGTGCGTTTCATTTGAAAATTTATTTTTTCCTTTTTCTTTTTTCCCCGCTGGAGAAGTCCAAGTTGACTGATTCTTTTATGTAGAGTCTTAGATGAATGCCGATTGTTGTCAGGTGAAAAAACAAGCAAGGGGTAGCTGATGGTAACAGATCAGCAACCAGCGACTGAAGCCGACTGGCGCAGGGTCTAGAAACAGAAGCAGATCGTTGATTGATTTCCGCCTCCTAGTAGGTGGTCGGCTGCCATTAGTTGGTGCGTTCAGTGCTGCTCTTGCGAGCCGGTCACTGTTGTCGCAGCAGCTCAGGCCTCATAGTTAAGAAGAAAAACATTCAGCTACAGCTGAAGCTGTCTATTAGAACCAATTTCATATTGTGAACTATTTTGGACTTACAAACAGCTACTAGTATTTTTTGTGTGTTTCCAGTTTTAAGTTTTAACTCTCCCATCTTCATTCACCCTCATGGTTGTGTTTCCAGTTTTACGTTTTTACTCTCCCATCTTCATTCACCCTCATGGTTAAAGGTCCCCTGATACAGCCATACAGGCTTCATGTTATAATACAGCCATACAAGATTAATTGTTGATTCAGATTGCATCTACTTTGTCAACAACGCGGCTGAAGATGACAAATACGAATCAGACAAAATCAGTTCTTATACTCAAACACCATCACAATGTTGGCCTTCTCTGTGTGTGGTTTGTGCTGTCCTCGCTTGATGTCCTTTTAGTGCTAGGCTCAATATGGGCTGGGATTTTTTTCAGTCATTGCAGTGGGCTTTTGGCAGGCCAGCGTTAAGCAGGCCGTGATTATCTATGGAAGGAACTCATCGAATATGACGACCCACTGGCTGCTGATGGCGTGCGTTGTGTTGTGTAGAACTTGGTGGTAGTCTCTGTGCGTACACCGTACAGGGTACACTGTCAAAAGAGTAGATGACCATGGATGGGTAGGCTAACTACTGCGCCCTACGTGTCTCGTTACCCGTCGACAGGAATATTTTCATCTGACACTATATCATGGTCTCTATTCCGAATGCATGGTAATAAATTGTTTTAACTTTACCATTCTAAAAATAAACAAACTTTTCGAGTGGCTGAGACCAGTGTTTATTCTGTTCAAGACAAAGGGACGCCGGGCCACGTGGACGCGAATAATCCACGTTGGCGCGTGGGGATAGGTGGGCGAGGACAAGGCGCGTGGGCCCGGACTGGGTGTGCACAGCAATGCAGCAGGTGCAGGAGTTGAGCAATGCTGGTACTGGTGCTGCAGAGGAAGAGACGGGGAGATCAAATAAAGGAGAGGTTGAGCCCAAGCGGTTGAGTCCAATAATCCAGACAGCAACGAACGCGAGAAGAACATCGATCCTTTCCGAATCCGATGATGGACCCTTGCACCTTTTGAGCGCAACAAAAGGGGGAATCGCTCGCTTTTAATTCACCTCTCTTCATAGCAATAGCATGCATGCTTGATTGATTGTCCTCCACCTCCAGTGTTCTTTATATTTTTTTTCCTCCATCTCCAATCTATTAGAGTCAAATGTTTAACTAACCTACGGTCACAAATATTTGACAAGTTTAACCATATATCGACGGCTTGTGAGTATTTCCCCCTCTTTTTCGTTGTTGCTATGCTTTTGTTGTCAATGAAATACATGATCGGCAGAACTCCCACCATTGTTTTCAGAACATATATATCACTAGATTCATCTGAGACATATAAATGTTGCACTATTTTTATACATTTAGTAAAATATAAGATGCATTGTCTTAGATCCAATCTAGAAATGCATTCTTCTTGGACAGAAGTAGCATTTAGAAGCAGTGATGTATCTAACTAACCTAGCATACGCAAATATGAATGCTTGTATGGCATTCCAAAATACAGAACTTCAGAAACACTTCTCTCATTCTCATGACTTAGTTCCCTACATGTAGGAGACTAAGGGGATGTTTGGTTGTCGGCCAAACATTGCCGTAGCCGGAACGCAGTCCACACTTTGTGGCGCTCAAAATGGCCGCCACACCTGTGGCGAGAATTTACACTGGAGAGCTGGCCGCCACACTTGCATGCACAACGAAACTCCCTCTAAGTGCACACATGATCTGGTGGGGTTTGCATGACCTTAACATGAACAGTTCATATATAGGAACATGAGCCATGTATCTTTTTGGTGAGGGAAATCGAATCAGAGGGGCCAGGAAAGTTGCAATTGATTACACTTTGCTGGGTGGGGCTTCACATCTTTTTCGCTACCGTACCGGCCACACCTTTCTTTGGCTTCTTCTCGGCTGGCATCATCTAACACTACCCAATCATGCATCGTTATCAACTTATCATCTATCATCTTTTACACATTTATTATTTTAACTAGATCTACACCCGTGCGTTGCACCGGGGTACTACAACAATGAACGGGACTTGCGGCTTAGACGAACATATTAAGAAATCTAAAATTCTAATTACGTAGAAAAATGTAGAGCCCATTTTAGGTCTTTATCTCCTAATCATAACTGACATGAGCGCGGTTTGGCAGCTCAGGCAAGGGGACGATCAGGCCCTTGCCCGCCTCCGCTTTGTTGGGTTTTAGGATTATAAGAGATATATAGATGTAGATATAATAGATACAAATATAGATATAGAAAAGATCCATCCTTTCGCCTTGAGGAGACGCAGCCATTGGTTGTGTGTCTACTAGTTTTGAGTACTCCCTCCGTCCTTTTGAAAGTGTGCCTCGAGAAGTGTGTTTGTGAGGAGGACAAGTTTCTGAAACGACACTTTTAAAGGGACGGAGGGAGTAAGTCCCATCCACTCATCCATGGCCATATATGTGTATGTGCATTGGATGGAGAGTGTTCATGAGAAGCGGCATAAAAAAAAGATCTATATATGCGCGTGTGTGCATACAAATGTACACAAGCAGCCAACACGCATGTTGTTGCAGAGTCAATCCATAGCTGCTGCTAGCTTAGCTTGTGCACCTGTGGCTGTGACTGGCAAAAGCGATCGATCTAGCCCATGCATATATGCTGCTGTGTCGCTTCTACTTGACCTCAGAGATCCTCTCTTGGCCCGGGTCACTCCCAGCACGGAATATGTCCCGTCGCGCGCCAACATCATGCGTGCGTGCGTGGATCCCCAACTCTACTTGCGAGAAGGAATATTCATGATCGATCCCAGGGGCCAGGGCACTGGCACAGACAAGACGTCGCATGTCTGAATATTTCCACGTTCCATGTCTCTTGTTTTTGTGTTGAACTGAGTACACGCACAGGGCCAGCGGGAGACGACGGCGACCAAAACTGAAGAAGTGTGGTACTCCTATCTTCCTTTCTCGTGAATGTCTAGCGTATATATAGCAGCATCCAGAGGTGTCACATGATATACTACGTGTACACCAAGGTGATACCTAGAGGAGCACTCGAGACATCATTACATCAATCATACTATCAGAATGACGACGTCCGAAGTACTGAAAACCAAATTTTAATAGTAGAGAGCAACGTGCGTGCACATATGTAGTATGTACGGACGGACTTTGTGAGAGCCTGGAATGGAACCAGTAACCATAACCACCACGTGCCTAGCAAACTAGCAGTATTCCACACTACCATATGTTTAGTACTCTATATTAAGTTTGACAAATTATAGATTAAAACACTGGAAATATCAAATGAATATCGATCATTAGATTAATTACACAATGCAATGGACTTTCATGATAAATAAATTCGAAGTCATAACTATAAATACTATTTACTAAAGACTTACGGAGACCATGCAAGCATAACACTGTTGCTGACGCCACTACAGTACACTTATTCTCTTTTCAGGCTATATATGCCGTTCTGTTACATACTACTGTTGATCTGCTGCATGCTTTAAACAACTAGAGCACAAGCAGTGCCATTTTGCGCTACAAAAAATAAAAGGAACCTCTGCCTGCACCTGCACACAGTGTACAGGACCAAACAGTACATCTTTCCTTGTGTGATCGAGACTGGGATATGCACGCATCACCCGCTAGCTACCAAATTAATGCAAGGAACGAAGCAATCAGCATGTCGTCGCTGTGGCACTACAGGCGAGTGTGCTGCGGCAGGCCGGTTTTTTAAACGGGCACGCCGTACGTCGGAACGTGCCTGATGAATGAACAGCCGGGAAAACAAGCGCAGACATCTCGATTGCACTTTGGAATTTAGGATCGCCGGCAGCTGAGATCGGTCGAGGAGACAGATGGAACGATACATCCGTCCGGTTCATCTATTGATACCCCACGTGTTGCTGCGGTAACTTTTATAAACTTTAGAGATAAAGAAAGATAGTTTTTTTTTTTTACTATAAAATTGTTAGTTAGTGCAATCTTATTAAAGTGGCAGGACAAACAAAGTTCGGTTAGGAGGACAGAAATTAATTAAAAAAATCATAAATTTATAAACCACACGGTTGCACTTACTCCTCAAAGCTACTAATAGTACTATAAGTTGATTACAAAAGATAATAATTCATCTCCAAACTTGCAAGCAGCGACTTGTCTGGCACCGACCTCATCTCCCGCATTTGTTGTAGCCAGGCATCAGCATATACGTATACAACCACACACACACACGGCAAGCATGACACGTGCAAGGAAGGAGAAACCGCAAGACGTAAGGAGAATTGGCTGCTTGCGCATGCATGAGTCATCGAGAGACCATGGGTCATCTGGGCAGCAAGGGTCGCGTAAACTAGGACAACAGGCAGTGGCATTCTCAAAAAAAAAAAAAAAAAAAAAGGCATCGTGGCTAGGCGGTGTGAGAGAGAAGATGACCCTTGCTGACCTGGTTTCACCATATTACAGAAAAAATATGCTAATAGAGTTCTCCTATTTGGTTATACTCCATCCGTAGTAAGAAACATGTAAATCTCGTTTTAAGAGGAGTCAACAAAATCTTAAATTTGACTATGTTTCTAGAAGTATTATGTACATTCATATCTTCAATTAGGTATATATGAAAATGTATTCTATAATTAGTCTAATGATACTTATTACGAATCATGAACGTTAATACTTTTTCATATATATATTGGATCAAAATTAAGAACCTTTGACTTTCTCTCGGGAAGCAAGATTTACATGTTTTTAGGGACGGAGGAGTACGACCATACCAAAAAAAACAAAAGCATTTTTTTATCCACCATAATATTTTCTATCTTCTATCTCTACCTCTATCTCTATTTATCTATCTATTATATTTTTTAATATTAAATATAAAAAAGCATTCTTTTTAATCCACCTTAGCATGCATTTTCTATCTAATAGATGTACCTCTATCTCTATTTGACAATATCTCTATCTCTATCTCTATATATTATATTTTCTTATATTAAAATAAGAGCATTGTTTTTATCCACCTTAGCCTGCATTTTCTATCTAATAGATATACCTCTATCTCTATCTCTATCTATCTATTAGATTTTTTTAAAAATATTATTAGATTAGAAGCATTTTTTGAAATGCCTTAGCCTCCATTTTCTATCTAATAGATATACCTCTATCTCTAACTATATATTAGAACTTCTAATATTAAAATAAAAGCATTGTTTTTATCCACCTTAGCCTACATTTTCTCTCAAATAGATATATCTCTATGTCTATCTAACTATCACTATCTCTATCTATCTATTAGATTTTTTTAATGTTATTAGAATAAAAGCATTTTTTATCCACCTTACCTTGCATTTTCTATTTAATAGATATACCTCTATCTCTATCTAACTATCTCCATCTCTATCTATCTATTAGATTTTTTAATATTATTAGAATTAAAACATTTTTTTTATCCACCTTAGCATGCATTTTCTACCCAATAGATATACCTCTATCTCTATCTAATTATCTCCATCTCTATCTATCTATTAGATTTTTTTAATATTATTAGAATTAAAGCATTTTTTGATCCACCTTAGCATGCATTTTCTATCCAACAGATATACCTCTATCTCTATCTAACTATCTCCATCTCTATCTATCTATTATTATTTTTAAATATTATTAGACTAAAAGCATTTTTTTGATCCACCTTAGCATGCATTTTCTATCTAATAGATATACCTCTATCTCTATCTATCTATTTGATTTTTTAAATACTAAATAAAGACATTTTTTGATCCACCTTAGCATTTTCTATCTTTTATATATATATATATTATATACCTCTATCTTCTATCTCTATCTATCTATTGTATATTTTGAATGTTAAAAATAAAAGTATATATATTATATACCTCTATCTTCTATCTCTATCTATCTATTGTAGTTTTTAATATTCCACCATAGCATTTTTTTTTTGTTTCTAAGAAAGTATTACATGTGTGTGTGTGGGGGTGGGTGGGTGGGTGGGTGGGGGTCCTTTCTTCCGTCTCATTTTTTTCTTGTCAAACTACCATCACGTACTTTTGTACTTGTCTGATATGTAACAGAATTCATGCAGAACAACGGGTCGTGAGATGTACAACTTTTATACCTAGCTAGCAAATGTGTTTGCGCATTGCAATTGCAACAAAACCTAATATGATGTATAAGAATCGACTTTGTATCATTACTAGGGGCAAGTTGTTCTAGCTTGTATGAGCGTCGGTCATGAACCTGAGTCACCATATCAGTGCTTAACGCTAGTTGTTCTAATTCATATGAGTACGTGTCATAAGACCGGTTCAAGTAAAAGAAAAACGAGAGGGAAGAAATTCTCCATACTACTATCTAATTATTTAATTAGAGAGAGGTGGACACAAAAATTAAGATACATCATTAATTCTTTAATATTAATATTATGTATGCATAGATAGAGTAGGTAGATCGATCGATCCCGGCCCAATCGATCATGGTCTGTGCTGGGATCCGATCGATCCAATGCAGTGCACACTACGAATAACCGATCGATCGGACGTACGTGCCGAGTCTCGAATACGTCGCGCGCGCGCGTATGTCCCGGCCGGTACGTACGGGGTGTGGGGGCGGCTACCTGCAGCCGGCACGTACGGTGGACGGGTGCGAGAGCGAGCGGCGCTCGATCGGCAGATAGCGTGCAGTGCATGCATCACTGATGACGGAGAAAAAGGCGCGGTGCCGCGTCACCGGCCGTGTCGTCGCGCGCGTCTCTGCCCGGCGTTTAGTTTGGCCGACGACCCAAGCAAAGCCAAAAAGCTTGCCGTGCCGCTCGCGCGCGTGCGTCACGTAGGCACGTACGCACGGTGCCAGTGCCGCCGCCCCTGGCATGTTTCGCTACACGTCCTGGCGGGCGCGGCACTCAGAATCGAAAGGCCGCGGCCGCCCCGGTCGAGATGCGCGCGTTGTATGGATGGGGTGGGGGCGTAAACGTAACGTAGGGGCGCTTCCATCCGAAATAAGCAACAGAAGAGCAGATGACTAGAGCTTGCGCGGCAGGCAAGCAACACACACAGCCCTGCAGGTTTCTTTCGGTAAGAACACACGCGCGCGTGGCAGTGGTGCAGTCAACGTAATTAACAAACCCCTGCGTAGATTTCTGCCCCAACATTTTTAGGGGCATGTTCAACCCACAAACAAGAGGTCGTCTGTATAATTTGAGAATTCACAAAACAGACAGCTCATACAACCCATAGACTAAGGATCGTCTTTTTAATCGTCTACAAGCTGCTTTAATGCTTGCATGCAACCACATGATCAGTTATGACTATCCTTTTAGTATACCTTCTTGTTGCTAATTTCTCACAGCTAACTATTCTTCATACAAGTGACAATCTGACATACATGCAGGGAAGGATCTAACAATCTGACATACATGCAGCCATCTATTTAGTTCCATATCACTTGTAGAAAAAGAAGGATTCAGTTACTTGGTTCAGCTATCACTAACGTACAGCTATGATTCATTTCCTAGGTTCAGCTATGTTTCAGTTCCTTGGTTCAGTTATCACTAACCCTCACCAAGGACCCATCACTATGGCAGGGAAAACACAAGAGATGTGCTCAGAGAGAGTAAGCAAAACCTAGGAAAATTTGATACTAAAGAGGAAGCATCAGTTTGATCCTGTTCACCATTATAGCTTCTTCCGATACTTGCCACAGTTCCAACAATCAGGAAAATAAAGGAAAATACATAATGAAACGAGGCCATGTCCATGCGGCGGCGGGCAGCCGATTCGAACCAAGGAGATACGGCCCCGCCGGCGGCGCCGAACCCCGTGTAACTGATGCTCCAGTCAGCGCGAGGTCGACCACGACCGCAATCACTGCCGCTGCGATCTCAGCGACCGCGACTCCGACGGTCCGACGAGCGACGACGAATCGGCGATCGGCGTTCGTTGCCGCCATCTCGCGGCGTCGCGGCCATCCCACGGAGGCACGACGGATGTCTCTTTCTGTTCGGCGGCGGCGGCTGATCCGCAATTGATCCACGCGCATGTCGACTCGCCCGTACAACGCTTCTTCAACTAGCGTCTCTGCCTGGGAGCACGAGCCGCATCGTCGTCTCCTGAGACGACGGCCTCGCCCCCGTCTGCTGCTCGTGAGGGGGTTTCTTGCAAAATTTACGTCATATAGACGACTTCTAGAGACGGGTTGTCGTCAAAATCCTTGGACGACAGAAGCGATCCAACTAACGATCCGTCTCGCCAAAGTTACCATCAATCAGGTGCGCTGTTGCCCGTCAGTCGGTCATACGGGTACATTCCCTTTAATATGTTAATTACTACTACTAGTAGTAGATGGACGAACATCGATCGACTCATCTATAGTGAACTGAAAGCACAGGATTAAAAATATTTTGGATGCTTTACCGTGCACGAAACAAAGTTTTACGAATAAAGTGGATGAAACTGATTGTTTATACGAGAGGAAGGAACCGGTGCAATTTTCCACATTCTCGTTATGAAAGCGAACATCCCAATTGCATATGGTACAAAAATAAGGCTTTACTGTCTGGATATTGTTGGATTCACCTCGATGTTTGAGTGCATTGGGGTGTAAATTAGTTTAAGTTCCACTCCAATCCACCCTACATGTGATGCAAATCCGACTACGTCCAAACCTGGCCTAAATCGATCTTTTATGGATGCAAGGTCTGGTGTTCGCCCACACTGTTGCGTGCACTATACCACAACCCAAATATAGCGACATACGGTGATCTTTGGGTTGTTATAATCCGCTTTAGCGTCCTACGGTCCGATGTTATAAACTTATAGCGACATATGTATATGCTCGTGATAGTGGCGACGCTATAAACTTATAGCGACAGATGTACATGGAAGAGAAAAGCAAAAAGAATAAGCAGATTAGATAGAATGTGAGGGACAGGGCTTAGGCACATCATCCATTCACATCAATCGAAACTTTTGACAATGGTTGCAACTTTCGATCTAGCGCGGGATGAACCCTAATCCTTGGACCTCACAACCTGGCCAACAAAAATCAAATCAACGAAAGAGAGATTGAGACAAGTTCTAGGCATCAAGACAAGGGCGCTTGAAGGAAACAACGACCTTGGTTGAGAACATCGAGGAGAACCATAGCTTGAATCCAACTTCTTCCCAATCCTTGTTGCCACCAAGGGAGTTCATCTTGTCAGAACCCAAAGATTGGTGGTGAAATCAGTGTATCTCCAAGACGTGGTAGAGAGGGGGCAAGCAAGGCTAAGATTTTGAGATTGGATCTTTTACCAAAGTACAAAAAAAAACTACTCAGTCAAAGGCTAGATAACAGGACCATGACAATCGGTCGATGAAAGGACCTTGATGTCACCTAGAGGGGTGAATAGGAGTTGTTTTTTTAAAAAAAAATAACACGAATGAGCAATGTACGAAACCTCAGGATGCAGAATGCACACAACACAAAGAAGCTAATAGGACAAGTACACCAAGAGTTACAGCTCAAACCAAACTTGTCTATGTAGCTAGTTGGAGATGTTTATAGTAGCAAGTCACAAACACACACAACAACTAGATCGAGTTGAAAGAACAAGTACCTGCACTCACAAACACACACAACAACTAGATCAATTTGAAAGAGATTAATGCAATTCAAAGTAGAAGAGAGACAAGTGATTTGTTTCACTAAAGTTTGGATTACCACATGAACCCTACATCTTCGTTACGGTAGTGGTGGTGAGCAATTCATAAAGCTCGTGCTTGTGTTGGGTCTCTCTCAACTACTATCCTCATCTCCACTAGATGATATTTTCCCTTATGGATCAAGATCACAACCCTAACAAGCTTTCCCATTGCTCACCACAAGCACGAGAGCTCGTTGGGGGCTGTTGGGAGGACCCTCGCCATGGGACCCCCCCGTGCCCCTCAAGAGGCGACACCCGCAGGGGCGCGGGTGGCGGCACGGCCGAGGGAACCCCCGCAGCGCGCGGGGATCGACGCAGCCGGAGGCGACACCCCCCCAGCGCGGGGATCGGCCAGCCTAGAGCGGCACCCCCGCGGGCGTGGGGGCGGCACGGTCAAGGGAAGGAACGGCGCGCGGGGGACGGGCGGACCCGCGCGACACGGCGCGGGGCGGGGGCGACACGGCCAAGGAAGGAACCCGGCAGCGCGGGGACCGGCGCAGCCGGGCGACACCCTCGCAGGCGCTGAGGCGGACAAATGAGGGGAAAACCCCGGCGCGCGCGGGGATTGATGCGCCTGGGGCGACACCCCGCAGCGCGAGGGGACCGACGCAGCCTCCGGCGACATGGCCGCGGCGCCGAGGGACCCAAGACGACCAAGGAAGGAACCCCGCTAGCCCCGGGCCGCCAAAGACGAGCCAAAGGACTGGGTCGTTGTGGCGGCGCGGGGCGCCCGGAAAACCCTAAATGGAGCCCGGAAACATTAGGGCATGTAGATTTACCCGTGTGCCCTTTTAGGGGATTGTACCGAGTTGCCCCCGTGGTGGGTCACGACCGTAAGTGGCGATCACGCTTTGTCCAAATTTGTAACAAATGCCACGTGTTGACCGGATCCCTATAAATACGGGCGACAGGACGTATGAAGGGACGGTTGGTGGAACTTTTATGACCTATCAATCGAAAAGTTATTCTCTCGGGATCCGCACTTTGTCCACGCCACGCACTGGGGCCCTGCCGTGTGGCCCGGCATCTCTTATCCTCACCCCTATGGGAAGCCCCTCGCCCCCCCTCCCGCTACCCCTATAGCCGAAGGCTAGGGGGGCAAGAGCCATCTCCCACAGGGGCAATGACTAGCCATCTAGGAGGCTGCCCTTCCAAGAGCAACAAACTCTTCACAAAGTATGATAAAGTCTGACAAGTGCTCAAGGTTTTTCTTGCTCGCAATTGCTCTAACTCTAAATCTCAAACCCCAACCCTTAAATCTCACACTAAATAACCACTTCACTCTAATACCGATTTGCAAATTAAAAATCATTGTGTAGTTTTGCATGGCGAAACTATTTAGACTAAAAGTAATTTCATACTAGAGTCATTTAGGGGCTTGCTTAGATGAAATAGATATAGTGCAAAATAATTGATATTAGAGCCAAATTTTGTACTCATCAACTTTAGTTTGGCATTGTTGTTTTGTAGATAAATTTTTGTAGGCTACTTATCCCCCCTATCCATCTAGATCCTTTCACATGTTTGATTATATATGCTCATCCTTGTGACCTCCACTAGTCACCAACTCACAATTTAAACAATGTTGCTTACTCAAATAATAAGAAGTTGAATACCAGAGGACATAGGTTGACTTCCACGAAAGCAGAAGTAGTAGAGGGAGCACTGACAGGCCGACACCTCCTCCAAACTCCTTCCTCTCTCTTTACCTCTATATTTCTAAAGACTAGAGCATAAGGAGGACTAATCTTCTCTTGAATGTTCATGGATGCGTGGCTCCTAGGGTCTTGGGCTTTTTATATAGGGTGGAACAATGAACCAGAGCCCTTGCATCAAACCGATCTTGAATAACAGTGGAGATCTAATCTAACCTAGAGAGCTAACCCAACGTTCAAAATTGATTGTGAAAATACTAACACACAAGCACTTGGTGTTGTATACTTGGTGGTGTTGGCACATTTGCGAAGGCGGTGGTTGTTTGTAGGGTTGATATGGATTCGACGCTTATGGGAAAATGAAACGCTTATTTTCTACTGTGTCGAATGCAAGTTGGTGGTGAACACATGTTATCTCTAGAGCTCAAGTTGGTACACCTGTTGGCTAGCATGTTTGTGCAAAGGTGGATAAGTTAGCTGTTGATCCACCACCACCACCCACTCCATCTCCACTAGTAGTGATTCATCATTAGTAGTTGAGAATGAGCCTCTCAAGAGAGAGGTGGATGAGCTCAATCATGCCTTAGGCAAAGCCAATGGTGGTGAGGTCCGCTTGCTAAAATGCTTGGGTAACCAAAGGTTTTCTCTCAACAAAGAGGGATTGGGCTATACTCCCAAGTTTGCTCTAGTTAATTTGTAGAATTTTCATCAGGCTATTAACCCCCTGAAATCTCAAGTTTGGTTTTGGAAATTGATGACACACTTGTGGGACTAATCCTTTGCTCTAAGTATGACTTATGAGATAGGATTAGGTGGATGACAAGGAGCATGATGATCATGAACATGGACAATGTTGGTGGACTTGATGGATCGTCAAGCTCGGTGATCGGCTTGAGAGGAACCCGGAGATCAAGGCAAAGGTATCTTGATAGGGTTTTCCTTTCGGTGATCAAGACACGATAGAGCGTGTGATCACATTATAGGATAGATAGCCGACTATCAAGAGGGGATGCCGCGACAATCCTTCGGTGAAGTGCTTCTAGGTCCAATTGACTAGCATATTGCATTTAGGACAATGAGAGCACCAACTTCGATCTTGCCTAACCGCTCGACAAGCTAACATGCATGATAACGTGATCGCCCTCGACGTGTTGGGCAACTTATGGCAAGAGGCGAAGCAAGGTTGAAGCAAAGGGCGACAACAAATTGAAGAGCTCGCCGGAAAAGGTGATCGGACGCATGACCGGGAAGCACGAGGCTTGACCGAACGCATGCACCGGTGGCTCCGGGCCGGTGAGTCCGATCAAAAGAACAAGAGCATGTTTTTCGGCTTGACTCGGGATTTCGACCGGACGCCGCACCGAAGCCGTGGACCGGACTCATGAAGACGCCGGTCCGTGGGCCCGAGACCGACTGTCGGTTGTGACCGGAAGCTCAAAATGGGCGGCCGACTCACCGGGTGAGTCCGTCCTGTGCGTCCTCGGCCGCGTTGGAAGCCCATTTTGAAGCCCAACGGCTCTATCTCGTGAGGGGCTATATATATATTGGTTTGGCGGTTACTAGAGCTCTCTCTTGCACATTTGAAGCTTCCAACTTGCTATTGAGCTTGTGAGACTCCTCTCCACTCATCTCTCCATCCATAACTGAAATTCTTGGTGAGATTGAGAGTGATAGAAGTGCATTGCATCATCGGTTGCATCTAGAGGCACTTCATCCTTGGAGAAGCCGCGAGATTCTTGTTTTCTTAGGAATTTGCCTGGTTCCCTAGCGGCTTGGAGCAAGAGGCGGTGTTGAGCTCGATTGGAGCTTGTTCGAGGCCACACCTAAGTGGATTTGTGAGGGGTTGAGCCTTACCCCGGGAGGTTCGCGAAAAGGCGTCACTAGTGGATTGCTCGTGGCTTGTTGGACCCTCTCTTGTGATCGCTTTGCTTGAGCTCCCATCGGGGGATTTGGCACCTGTCATTAAGCTTAGCAACCGTTAAGTGAGTGTGTCGCCACAACGGGGACTAGCGTCTTGCGGCAAGCACGTGAACCTCGGTGAAAATCATCGTGTCAACCTTGTTGTGCTCGTTGGAGATTTCTTGTTGATCACGGTGATTGGCTTCCACCTATACACATCGGCGTCGGTATATCAAACACCTCCTCTTCGTGTATTTACTTTGATATCTTGTGTAGTGTTGCTAGGTTGCTTAGTTGGTAAAGATTAGTTTAGCTCCTAGTGATAGTATTAGTTAGAATTGCTGAAAGGTCCTAATGGCTAGAGGGGGGTGAATAGCCTATTAAAAATTCTACAAAACAACACTAAGCGATGTGGTTAGTAAATAAGACGGCATAGCGAATAATAAAAATGCTTCAAACTAATTACGCAAGCCTCCTTGCAATTCTAGCAATTCTAATGTCTCTAATCACAAGCAATGGCTAGGTTGCTAAGTTACTCCTAGGTGGACAAGATATACTAACTAATTCTACCACTAGGAGCTAACAAGGCTAAGCTAACTAAACAAGCTACACAACACTAAGCACCCTAACAAGATATACTACGAAAGTAATGCAAGAGGTGCTAGAATACAATACCACCTAGGTGTAGTGTCGAGGTTGTAGCCAATCACCGTGATCACCAAGAAATCTCCAACGAGCAAGAACAAGTGACACGATGATTTTTACCGAGGTTCACGCAGCTTGCTCTAAGACGCTAAGTCCTCGTTGTGGCGACACACTCACTTGACGTGTGCTAAGTTTAATGGCGGTGCCAAAACCCCTATGGGCGCTCAAGCAAACGATCACAAGAGGGGTCCAACAAGCCACGAGCAATCCACTAGTGCTCCTTTTTCGAATCTCCCGCGGTAAGGAACGACCCCTCACAATCACCACGGTGTGGGCCTCAAACAAGCTCCACTTGAGCTCAACACCGCCTCTTGCTCCAAGCCGCTTAGGAAACCGGGCAAATTCCCAAGATAACAAGAATCCCGCGCTTCTCCAAGGATGAAGTGCTTCTAAATGCAACGATGCAAGCAATGCACTTCTATCTCTCTCCCAATCTCACCAAGAATCGAATTAGTGATGAGGAGATGAGTGGAGAGGAGTCTCACAAGCTCACTAGCAAGTTAGAGTGTTCAAATGTGCAAGAGAGAGACTATGAAACCGGCCATCCAAGTATATATAGCCTCCTCCAAATAAAAGAGCGTTGCCTTCAAATTAAAGCTCACTGGCGGCCATCGACAGGAGCCCGGCCCAGGACGCTTACCCGAGGGGAGTCCGTCGCTGGGGTCGGTCAGTGCTTCCGATCACTACCGACAAGCCACCGGCCCCATAGCCGCGCGAAGCCCAACCACGCCGGTCCGGTCACCCGTTCGGCCAGCACCGAAGCATCCGGTCCGGGTTCCGATCGCAGCTGTCCGGCGGAAATCGCTGTCTCGTAGAGCTCTCGCTGGCAGCACCAACCTGGAAAGCCACCGGCCAAGGTTGCATTACGGTCACCACCGAGCACGTCCGGTCACTTTGAAATGTTTCTTCTTCCTTTTCTTTGCTCTTCATTTTGGTGATCGTGTTGGCGCATGTGTTGCATCGGCGACTTGGAGATGGAGCGGAATGGAAATGCGCAAGGCAAAGGTATAACCTATAGGGCATTTCATTTCGCCGGGTCATGAGGAGCTTAGAGAAGTTTATGACCGGGTTTAGGATAGATGGCCGTACTATCAAGAGGGGCAAACTTGTTTGCATATCGGTCATCTAGTGCCACTTGAGCGATCTAACTTTGCGATGTGTTAGGATCGAGTGGCGTGCTAATAGCTAACCCGTCCTTTGAAATGATTGTGAAAAATGCTAACACACATGCACATGGTGATGTACACTTAGTGGTGTTGGCACATTTGCAAAAGGCGGCGGAGATTGCGGGGTTGAGTTGGGTTTGGGAACCGCTCATCCTCCCGCCGAGCTTGCGAGGCGGGATTCGCGCTTTCGAGAAAAATGAGTTGCATATTTTTCTATTGCGCCGGATGCATCGTGGTGGTGAAAACATGCTATTCCTCGTGCTCAAGTTGGTATACTTGTTGGATAGCATGTCGAAGCAAAAGGCGACGGAGTTTCGCGAGAAAAAGGGTGACCGGACGCTTTCGGAGAAGCCGGCCGGGACGCACCGGACCGGACGGTCCGGCCGTGGTTCCGATCAGAATTCCAGAGAGCTTGTTTTTCGGGTCGCTCGTCGGGGATCGACCGGACGCACCACCGGAAGCTCGACCGGACGCTTCGAAGTTGCCGTTGGTCGTGGGGCCAAGGACTTTGTCCTATGTGACCGGAAGCATCGTTGAGTGCGACCGGACGCTGGGACCGGACTTCGCCGGTGAGTCCGGTCGGTGCGTCCGGCCGACGCCAGCAGAAATGGATTTCTCCTCCCAACGGCTCTATTTGACTTGGGCCCTATATATACTTGTCTTGGTCGGCCATGGCAGGTTGCTGAGCACACTTGGGCCTTGGTGGCTTGTGTTGTGGTGCTTGAGAGCCCTCCCACTCACTTGTGATTGATAGAGTTCATCCAAATCAAAGTGAGGAGTGATTCTAGTGCTTTCGCGTTGAGAGATCGCATTCGTGGCACTAGGTGATTGTGTTGCAAGCCGGTGTGCTTGTTGCTCTTGGAGGTTGCCACCTCCTAGACGGCTTGGTGGCAAGAGACTTCGTGAAGCACGCAAGGAAGCTTGTGCGGTGCTCCGAAGGAGGATTTGTGAGAGGTTCGTGCTCACCTCGCGGGGATCGCGAAGAGCGACACTACTAGAGCATGTCGGTGAGTACCTCCCTTGTGCGTGTGGTGTCTTGCGGTACCTTGAGAGGCTCACTTGAGAGTGGTGTCTTGCGGTGCCTTGCGGGGTGTGCCTTGAGGGGCAAGTGATCGGGAGAATCACACCGAAGAACCATCTAGGTGAAACACCAAAGGAACCACCCAAGGTGTTGGTCGACACAACGAGGAGTAGGGGGAAGTTGGCAAGCTTCCCGATACCTCGATAAAAAAATCACCGGTGTCAACTTGTCTACTCTTCTCGGTGGTTTTGCATTCTCCAAATCACAAGCTTCGTATTTACATTCATATATACCTTGTGCTTGTGCTTGTAGAGTAGCTCTTGCAATTACTAGCTTGTGTAGCTTATTAGTTGCTTTGCTTAATTTGTGTAGCTAAGTAATTTGAGCCTTTGGGTTAGGCGTGTGTCGCCTTTGTCCTTAGTGCATCTAGTGAGCTTAGGATTGGCTTTGTGCTTTTGCTCATTAGAATTGTGTAGGAGCTCCCTTGTTTGAAGTACTAGTGCATAGGTTTGTGTGACCTTGCAATAGAAACGGTTAGGAGCTCAAGCTAGGCTTATCACCTCATTTGCTTTGTGTAGGATCTTTTTGTGAGGTGATTTAGAGTCATAGCTAGAGGGGTGAAGTCTTGGCTAAACGAATAGTTTTTAATTCCGCATTATATTTGTTTTAACCGGGCGTAATTAGTTTTTAGAAAGGACTATTCACCCCCCTCTAGTCCCCATCTCGACCCTTCATTC